>PJEM01008990.1:0-75979 GCA_004023845.1 Helogale parvula
AATATATAAAACTTTCCAAATAGAAATTTAATAGATTAAAAACTATGAATCCACAAGGCTGCGTTCCTCGGTTTTTAACTTATTTTTTAAGCATCTGAGAAGGAAAGGACCAAAGGTGCCTTCGGAGCTGAGATGGAAACCTGCATTAAATATTCTGTTTACCTTTGTGTTGAAAATTTCCCCTGCCTGAGAAATCCTGTAGAGTTGTGGGTACCTCAGCAGGCTCTTCTGACTGCAGCACTGTTCAAAGATCCCCAGAGTAAGAGGTGGTAATGAAGTGAAAATCTACATAGAAAACAAGGATTTATTAAAAAGAACTTTTAGTCTGTAACTGAGTTAGTAATATTGTAACAACATCACTTTCCCGACTTTGCTAATGTATTATTACTATTAAGATATCAGTAGGGGGGTACCTGGTTGAAAGATACACAGAACTATTTTTGCATCTTCCGGTAAGTCTTAAACTATTTAAAAATAAAAATTATTTACAAAGAAGATATTAATGAGTCACATAGATTCAAGCACATTGCCACATCATGACTTAATTTTATTTAAAAAAATTTTTTAAATGTTTGTTTATTTTTGAGAGACAGAGCGTGAGCAGGGGAGGGGCAGAGAGAGGAGGAGACACAGAATCTGAAGCAGGCTCCAGGCGCTGAGCTGTCAGCACAGAGCCTGACACGGGGCTCGAACTCACGGACCACGAGATCATGAACTGAGCCAAAGTCAGACGCTCAACAGACTGAGCCACCCAGGTGCCCCATGACTTAATTTTCTGATCTGATCCTTTGATTCAGGAGGTTATAACTGTGTAAATGTTGCTTTATGAGCATAAAATGAATACATTTTTTTTCTTCTTTTAATGAGCATAAAACAAATTATCTAGATATTTTAATAATAGGCATAATACTGACCAATACATCTACCAGTAATGACATATCTCTCCATATCCCTCGTAAGAACCAGTTGTTTAATTTTTTTTAATGTTTATTTATTTTTAGACAGAGACACACAGAGTGTGAGCAGGCGAGGGGCAGAGAGAGGGAGACACAGACTGGGAAGCAGGCTCCAGGCGCTAAGCTGTCGGCACAGAGCCGGACAATGGGGCTTGAGCCCAAAAGCAGTGAGCTCATGACCTGAGCCGAGCCGGATGCTTCACAGACTGAGCCATCCAGGAGCCCAAGAACCAACTGTTTCATAAGCTAGTTTACTTGCCAGGACTGGCACATAGTAATTACTCAGTAAATAGTGTTGTGAATGTTAGATTAAACAAAAAATATATACAAACATTCTTTAGCTTGAGCATTACTATCAGAAACAAAGAGATGCTTCCCATTCATTTACTCTTCAAATATTTTATCAACAATCATTATGCCGGCAACCATATTACATGAAAAGTTCATGATCCTTGAAAAAGTTCTGGACCTTGTCAGGGAGGGAACCCTGTACCAACAGATACAATAATATGAGAAAGATGGGGAGGTAAGGGGAACGTTTAAAAAGAAGGGAGGAGATAGGAGGGAAGTGTAGAGAAAATTCGTGGAGAAGAAAAGAGCAGGAAGATAGAAGTGCACGGACTGTGTCCCTTGAGAACAAAGAAGTGCTATCAAAAGGACTTCTTAGAAAAGGACACTTGAAGCTCTCACCAGAATTTACAAATTTCTGCTCCATTTTGTTTTTGTTCCTGTGGCGGCTGAGCCGGGGATTCTTCACAAAGAGCAACGGATTCAATGAGCAAGCAGTTTGCACACCTCTGGGCCTCTTAGGTTTGCCAGTTGTTTCAGTGGCCAAATCAAGTCACATGACCAAACCCAGAGTCCGTGTGGGTGGCTACGCCAAAGGTGTGGGTACGGAAGGACATAAACAGATTGGGGGACCTTTACGGTTACAATCTAACACGACATGTGACTTAATGTAGATTTTCTAGAATTCTGCACAAAATATTGAAAGCAGCTAAAGCATTACTTCCTTTTCAGTTCTTTTTGTTTGTTTTTGTTTCTGCATGGGCTAGGACCTCTTACGAAGTTGAATAGAAGTGGTAAGAACTGGTAAAAACGTTCGTTCTTCTTCTTGATCTTAGGGGAACAGGTTTTGCCATTAGGTATGAAGTTAGCTGCAGCTTTTTCAGAGAAGCGCTTTTCTTAGTGCTTCTCAGAATGAGTGATAAATTCTCTCAAGTATCTTTACTGCATTTGTGGAGATGATTATATGATTTGTCCTTTTAAAAAGTTGTTTTAGAGAGAGAGAGAGCATGTGTGTGTGCAGGGGTGAGAAGCAGAGCCGCGGAGAGAGAGAATCTTAAGCAGGCCCTGCGCACAGCACAGAGGTCATAGCCTGAGCAGAAATCAAGCGTCCAACATTCAACTGACTGAGCCACCCAGGTGCCCCTTCCTTTTAAATCTTATAAAAAGGTGTATTACACTGAATTTTTAATAGCAAACCAAACTGCATTTCTGAGATCAATCCTAATTTTCAAAGAATTTTATACTGCTGGATTTGATTTGCTAGAATTTTTTGCATCTGCAATCATGAGGGATATGAGACTATAATATTCTATACCTTTGGTTTGATATCTGGGTAATGCTGCATCATAAATAAGTTGGGAACTTTCCTCCTCTCTTTTCTGGAAAAGTTTGTCTATATTTGCTAATATTTCTGAAGGTGTTAATATATGCGAGATTTTTAACTAAGAATTTAACATTTTTAGGGGCGCCTGGGTGGCTCAGTTGCCTAGGCATCTGACTTTCGCTCAGGTCATGATCTCACTCCCAGTTTGTGAGTTTGAGCCCCGTGTCAGGCTCTGTGCTGACCATTCAGAGCCCAGAGCCTGCTTCAGACTCTGTGTCTCCCTTTCTCTCTCTGCCCCTCCCCGGTCATGCTCTGTCTCTCAAAAATAAATGTTAAAAAAATTTCTTTAAATTTTAATAGTTTGGGGCTATTAGGGTTATCTATATCTTCTTGGGTGATATTTAGTAGTTTGTGTCTTTCAAGGAATTTGTCCATGTTATACAAAATGTGAAACAGGTCATAAATATTATTCATATTTGTGGATAGTCATTTGTTATCTATAAGACCTGTAGACCCCTCTCCCATTCATTCCTAATATTGGTTAATTTCTATCTTCTTTTTATGGTTTGCTTGATCAGTCTCAATAGAGATTTATCAACCTTGTCTTTTTTTAAAAACCATTTTTATTGGGTTTTTATTGTTTTACATTTATTTTATTCATGCTATTTTCTTTTGTATTTTTTGCTTTGTTTATTCTGGACTTCTTTAAATCTTCCTTTTCTAGTTTCTGCAGAGTAGAGCTTAATGTTAGACCCTAAATTATTGGTAATGAGCATTTAAAAATATAAGTGTTTCTCTAAGTACTGCTTTAGCTGCATCAAACAAAATTTGAAAATTTTTGTTTTATTTTTTCTGTTCAAAATATCTTCTAAATTTTCTTGTGATTTCTTCTGTGACCATGATGTATTTAGAAGTATGTTCTTTAATTATCAAATACATGGGTATTTTCCTAATGAATTTCTCTTCTTCCTATATTCTTTATTGTTACCGCTACATAGTTTAAATCCACTAGATCAAAGAACACATTCTATATGATTTTAACCCTTGTCAGCTTATTAAGACTTGTCATATCACTCAGCGTGTAGTCTACGTGACGAATGTTTCATATGCGACTTGGAAAGATTGTGTATTCTGCTCGTCGAGTAGACTTTTCTATAAATGTTAGAGGAAAGTTCTTTTGTTGAAGTGAAGTTGACTTGTAATGCTACATCAGCTGTACAGTGTAACGATCAACTCCACACATCATGCTGTGCTCACCTCAAGTGTAACTACCGCTTCTCAGCACACAACGCTGTTATGACATCACTGACTATATTCACTCTGCTGTACTTTCATCCTCTGACTTACTCATTCCATGACTGGAAGCCTGTATCTTCCACTCACCTGTATCCATTTTGCCCATCCCCCAGCCCTCTGACAACTACCAGATTATGCTCTGTATTCATGGATCTCTTTTGGCTTTGTTGTTGCTTTTGTTGTTGTTAGTTTGTTCACTTGTTTTGTTTTTAGGTTCCACATATGTACATCTTCTTTATCCATTCATCTACAACTGGACACTTGGGTTGCTTCCACACCTGAGTATTGTAAGTAATGCCACAATAAACATAGGGGTGCACGTATCTTTTTGAATTAGTGTTTCCATTTCTTTGGGTAAATAACCAGTGGTAAAATTTCTAAATCATATGATATTTCTATTTTTAATTTCTTGAGGAACTTCATACTTTTTCTCACAATGCTTGCACCGATTTAAATTCCTACCAATAGGGCACAAGGGTTACCTTTTCTCCACATCCTTGTCAACACTTGTTATTTCCTTTTTGTTATTAGCCATTCTGATATGTGCGAGGTGATATCTCATTGTAGTTTTGATTTGCATTTTCCTGAGAATTACTGAAGTTAAACATCTTTTAATGTTGTCTGTTGGCAATTTGCATATTGTGTTTGGAAAAATGCCTATTCAGATCCTCTGCCCATTTTTTAATCAGATTTTTAAATGTTGAGTTGTATAAATTCTTTACATATTCTGTATATTAATCCCTTATTGGAAATGTCTTGCAAATATCTTCTCCCATTCACTAGATTACCTTTTGTCTTATTAATGGTTTCTTTTGCTCTACATTTTATTTTGGTATAGTCCCAGTAGCTTATTTTTCTTTTGTTTTCTTTGCCTGAAAAGATCTATCCTTAAATATGTTGCTGATGTCCAAGAAATTACTGCCTATGTTTTCTTTTAGGAACCTTATGATTTCAGTTCTCACATTTAGGTCTTTAACCTACTTTGAGTTTACTTTTGTGTATCGTGTAAGAAAGTGGTCCAGTTTCATTCTTTTGCATGTAGCTCTCTTGAAAAGACTGTCTTCATTCTTGCCTCCTTTGTCATAGATTAATTGACCATTTAAATGTAGATTTATTTCTGGGCTCTCTATCCTGTCCCATTGATCTGTGTGTCTGTGTGTGTGCTGGTGCCAAGCTGTCTTGATTACTATAACTTTTTAGTTTATCCTGAAATCTGGAATTTTTATACCTCAAGCTTTGCTCTTCTTTCTCAATATTGCTTTGGCTCTTCAAGTCTCTTGTAGTTCCATAAAAATGTTAGGTTTATTTGTTCTAGTTCTGTGAAGAATGCTATTGGTATTTTGATGGGGACTGCACTGACTCTATAGATTGCTTTGGGTAGTCTGACATTTTAATGATATTAATTCTTCCAATCTATGAGCATGGTATATCTGTCCATTTCTTCCTGTCATCTTCAGTTTCTTTCATCAGTGACTTACAGTTTTCAGATATGGTTCTTCCATCTCATTAGCTAACTTTATTCTTAGATATCTTATTCCTTTTGGTAAATGTAAATGGGATTATTTCCTTATTTTCTCTCACTGCTTTCTCATTTTATAAAAACAGCATATTTCTGTATATTAATTTTGTATCCTACAACACTATTGAATTAATTTATTAGAAAAGTTTTTGGTGGCATCTTTAGAGTGTTTATGTGTTCTATCATCTGTAAGTAGTAAGCGCTCTTTTCATTTTCAATTTTTTATCCTTTTATTTCTTTTTCTTATCTGAGCATGTGGCTAGGACTTCCAGTACTATGTTGAATAAAAGTGGTTAGAGTGAACATCGTTGTCATGTTCCTCATCTTAGAGGAGCAGCTCTCAGTTTTTCACCACTGAGTATGATATCAAGTGTGAGTTTGTCATACATGCATGGCCTTTGTTAGTATGTTCCCTCTAAACACACTTTCTTGAGAATTTTTATCATGTTGAATTTTGTTAAATTGTTTTTCTACATCTCTTGAGATGGTCACATAATTTTATCCTTCATTTTGCTTTTTTAATTTTTTTAATGTTTTATTTATTTTTGAGAGACAGAGAGAGACAGCGGGGGTAGGGGAGGGTCAGAGAGAGAGGGAGATACAGAATCTGAAGCAGGCTCCAGGTCAGGCACTTAACCAACTGAACCACCCAGGCACCTCTACTTTGAACTCTTTATTGGTTATCTCCCTTTCGTTTAGTTCTTTCTCCGAGGCTTTTGTCTTACTTCACCTGAAGCATATTCCTCTGTCTCTGTATTTTACTTAACTTTCTGAATTTTCTTTTTATGAATTTGGTGGAATGGCTATTTTGTCCTAAACCTGAAGGAGTGGTCTTGTGTATGGCTGTCCCTGTGTAGACTGTGTGTGGTGACTTTGGCTGGCAGGAGCTGTGGCTGACCTGGGATGGAGTCCCACATCAGTCCATACTGGAGCCGTCCTGATAAAGTAGATGGAGCTGAAGTGGGATGGGGCTGGACTGATCCTGGGGCTCTTGGCACAGAAGGTGACCTGGCCCGACAGCTGAAGCTGAAGTGACTGCAGGCAGGGAGACCGGAGGCTTTCTGCATTGGGGGTACCATGGCAAGACAGCAGGAGCTGAAGCGGGCACAGGCTGGGGTAGTCTCAGGGCTCTACGCGGAGGGACCCCTGGCAGGATGACTGGAGCTGAGGCCGGTCCGAGCCTGGGTCCTGGGGCTCTCCACACAGAAGGAAGCCCAGCGGGGCAGCTGCACGTGAAGCAAGTGCAATCCGCGGTGTCCCTGGAAGGGGTGCCCTGGGAGGGTGGCTGGAGCTGAGGCGGGCGAGGGCAGAAAGACTCCAGGGCTCTCTGCAGAGCAGGCACCAGGGCAGAGCAGCTGGGGCGGAGGAGGATGCAGGCCACAGAATCCTAAGGTCACTGCACTGGGGGCGGCCTGGCAAGGCATCAGGAAGTGAAGGGGTGTGGGCCTAGCGCGTTCCGTGGTGCTTGGTGCCTGTGTCACCTTGGCGGGTGACTGATGCTGGTGGGAACTCATGTCCCCACATGGAGGCGGTGGGCTGGCTAGGGGCACCTGGACCCTGCTGATTAAGGAGAGTTTAAGCCTCTGAACCATTATTACCCATTGAATAATATCAGTGTCTGCTTCATTTCTACTTACTTTCTAATAAGCTATGTTTATTAGATTCTTACGAGATCTAGGATATTTATTATTAGGATAATTACAGTTTAATTATAAATGTGGTTGAATTTAAATCGTCTTATTTTTTCTATTTTCGTCTTATTTTTTTCTATTTGTTGCATTTAGTCTTCATTACTTTATATCCTGACTTCTTTTGAAGTAATTGAATATTAAGACTTTATTGTACCTCTATTATTGGTTCATTAGCCATAACTTTTGGGGGTTTTAGTTGCTCTTTAAAATTTACTGTGTACCTAAGCAATGTATCACAAAATTCAAATAATAGTACACTCTCAAATCCCTCCTCCCATTCTTTGTGCTATATGTATCATACATTTTAATTCTAAATTAATGACAATTTCCAGAATACATTATTAATTTTGTCTTAAACAGTTACCTGTCATGATTGAAAATGAGGGGAAGAGGGAAAATGTCATATAAATTCCCACATAATGAATATTTCTGTTCCCCTTTATTTCTTTGGGGAGATCCAAATTTCATCTTGATGTACTTTTTCTTTTGTTTGAAAAAACTTTCACATTTCCGGTATTACAGGTCTTCTGGTGATGAATTTTTTCTTGGTTCATTTTCAAAAGACATTTTTACTGGTTATACAATATTGGGTTAATGGATTCTTTTTTCTTTCTTTCAGATCTTTAAAGATATTGCATTGTCTTCTGCCCTGCATGGTTTTCAATGAGAAATCTGCTTTTATTCATACGTTTGTTTTTCTGTACATAATGTGTGTTTCTCTGGCTGATTTAATGATTATTCTCTTGGCTTTCAGCAGTTTGGTTATGAAGAATATTTGTGTGTTTTTCTTTAGGTTTGTTCTTCTTGGAATTTGTTGAGCTTCTTAGATTTGTGAGTTTTCATCAAGTTTGACATTTGCAATCATTGTTTCTTCAAATATGTTTCCTTTTTAAAACTGTAAATATATGGAAATTGGGATGCTTGATATTGTCCCAGGATGAAATGAGGTTCTGTTACCTTTTCCTGATTTTTCTCTCTGTGCTTCTATATGATTAGGTCTTCATATTTACTGATCTTATTCCTGAACTTTCTAATTAACTCTTAATCCCATACAGGAAAATGTTCATTTCCTATTTGTATGTTTCATCATAAGGTTTTACTTGGTTCTATTCTACGTCTTCTGCTTTTTCCTCATTAGGTTCATGTCTTCATTTGAGTCCTTACTACTAATCCCATCATCTTTATGATTTGTTTGTCTGCTCGTATTGACTTTTCACCTTTGGATCTTATTTTCCTGTATCTTTGCATGACTGGTATCTTTTATTGGATGCATAGCAGTGAATTTTGTGTTGAGTATTTAATTTTCTTCTTTGTTTTTCTGCGTTCTGACTTGCAGGTAAGCAACTTGCAAATTAGTTTTATGCTTTTTAGTGTCACTTTTAAGTTTTGTTGTGATGGGTCCAGAAAAGCATTTATTACAGGTCTAATTTATCCTTATTTTTAAAAGTGTGACTTGGATGAGTTTTCCCTGTCATGTGTAACTAGTTACTCTTAGCCCTGAATTAGCTCCAGGAAGTCATTCTACTGCTTTATAGTGGTTCTTTCCTTAGCTTTGGGTAGACTTTCCTCATGCATACACAGACCAGAACTCCAGAGTTCTGTCTCTCCGTATAGTTCCCTCTTTGACATTCTAGCTACCTTGGCCCACTGAGCTCCCACTTCTGTGTCTTCAAGTCATTAAGACGCCTGGCCTTTCTTTTGGGTCTGTCTTCCTGCACTGTGGCCTGGAATAGGCCTTCTCTCAAGAGTCACTGCCATGAGCAGCCTGTTGTTTAATGTTTGAAAATCATCGTTTTATGTATCTTGTCTGATAGTGTAGATTTTTTTCTGGCAGGAGGGTATTCCTGTAGCAGTTAGTCATGCATGTGAAGAAGCAGAAATAATATATGACCTCGAGAAATAATATGACAACCTATTTAAGTTTAGTTATCAAATAATCTCTTTAATTGCCAGTAACTATTTAAAATGTCCTAGGCCTCATCTTTTTCCCTATCTGTAAAATATATTCCTAATTAGATAAGATTTAGTAAGCCAGTGCATATTAATAAGTCATCATTTCTGTCCTAAAATGTCCATAATTAAAAAAAAGTTTTTTAACATTTATTTATTTTCGAGAGAGAGACAGAGGGAGAGGGTCAGAAAAAAAGGAGACACAGAATCAGAAGCAGGCTCCAGGCTCTGAGCTGTCAGCCAGAGCCTGACACAGGGCTCGAACCCACGAATTGTGAGATCATGAACTGAGCGGAAATTGGCCACTTAACCTACTGAGCCACCCAGGTGCCCCTAAAATGTCCATAATTTTAAGTTCCCCACTGTAGCCCTCATTGACTATTTATTAAGAAAAGAAAACAAAAACAGTTTTTGTGCTTTCCTTCATTAAAGGAAAAAATAAGACTCCACTGACCAATACCTGTGGCCTATGCATTCATATGAATATTATTTTATCATTTAAAAAAATGTTATTTTATTTTGAGAGAGGGAGAGAGAGAATCCCAAGCAGACTCCTTGCTGTTGGCAAGAGCCCAACATCGGGCTTGACCTCATGAACCGTGAGAGTATGACCTGAGGCAAAATCAGGAGTTAGACACTTAACCAACTCGGCCCACTCTGGTGCCCCCGTAGTGAATTTCCTAACAAAGGAAAATTTTCTAACTCTGCCATCCCTCCTGCAGTCTGTAATGAGACTTAACAAACAAAAAAGCATTGAGTATTGTCATCTGTAACCAAGAGCCTGGCAGAGATAACTATGTGTCTGACCTCAGGCTCACTGGTGCGGTGCCCTAGCCAAATACACCTGGAATTGAATGTACACAACTGTAACTGCTCATGGCACTAGACATCCCTGTGTTGTTGAACACGCCATGACTTCTGGCCAGCGACTTCTGTGTGTTTCAGACTTTAAGCTCCTAGAAAACAGAACTTTAGGGATTAAGGCACATGGCATCCAGATCACAATATGACTCTGATAATGCAGTTCAAAAGAAAAGTCATGATGTGCTCACTGGGAGCCTAATGTCTATGTTAGGTTTCCCTAACGTCTAATCTTTAAAGTGGAATTCATAATAATAATACAAGAAAAATAAAACAAAAATTTTAAGGTGAATTTTACCATATTGTTTATTCCTAGTGTTTGAACTGAAATAATGGTATGGGATTGCTTAGTTGTAGAAAATTCCATTTCTTTATTTATTTATTATATTTATTCTTAATATGGGACTTGGTATCAAATTCATTATTTCATACAAACACAAATTTATGAAGAGATAGATATTTATTATAGGTATTAAATGGAATTGGTTCAATAATAATTACTAGGCTCGAAAGCCTGAAAACATTGTACAAGCATGTAGTAAAGAGATTTTGGATGTATTATCAAAATGCACTGGTACGAATTTAATATCGTTGCTGAATGATCTGAGAACCTGGGCTTCTGCGGGATGTATCACCGCAACATGGGCTGTAAAGATGTATTTGTGCTGCCTGTTCTGTGTACAGATGAGTGACTCAGATACCCTCCCACACAGAAACAGTGAAGGACTGTCACTGAGTTCTGCCTGCTGTCAGATAGAGACAGAGAATGCTTACCACATTGTACAAGCCGATGCACCAACGTTCAAATATAATCTGCCCAGAAAATCCATTAACAAAGGCGAACCAAAGCTGAAACAGAAGAAAGTTCATGAAGTTTTATATCAGTACTTAAAATACTATACTTTATCATTCTTTTTGTTTTCCATGTAATCAAATGGAACTTTGCCAAGATGTAAATAAAACCAAGCTTGAGTGTTTGAGCTTGACAGAAAGACAGTTCATTTATTTTGGAATTTTTATTTAATTTTTATTTTTTGGTAGAGAAAAAACAATAACAATTTCAATGAAATGCTTAGATCTAATTGTCCAATAATGCAGTTTCCATAAAGAATGATACTGAGTTGTAAAGGTTCAGTGTGATTTTGTCTATGGTGTCAGTACATTGTCACGCCTGCAACTAATAACATTTGTAACAGGAAGGAAAACTCCTAATTCAAAAAACCTATGCCCCTCTATATTTACTGCAGTATTTACAATGGCAAAAATGTGGAAGCGGCCCAACTATTCATCAATTGATGAATGGATAAAGAAGAGGTGGTATACATACAGTGGAACATTATTCAGCCATGAAATAGTGTGAGATCTCACCATTTGCAATAACATGGACGGATCTAGAGTGTATAATGCTGAGTGAAATGACTCGGAGAAAGACAAATACTGTATGATTTCACCCTTGTGTGGAATTTCAGAAACAAAATCAACTAACAAAAAATCAGACCCTCAAATATGGAGAATAAACTGGGATTTGCCAGAAGGGAGGTGAATGAGGCTGGGTGAAACAGGTGAAGGGGATTAAGACTATACTTGTTGTGATGAGCACTGAGTAAGGTATGGAACTGTTGAATCGTTATGTTGTATACGTGAAACGAATATAATAGTGTATATTAATTATACATGAATAAAAATGTAAGGCAAAGGACTTGGAGTACTACTTCAGGCAATTTTAAAAATGCAGAGTGAAAAGAATCACTTTACTTGATGCTAAGACCTACAGTATCACTACAGTAGTCAAGACAGTGTGGTGTTGGCAGACGAACAGACACAAAAATCAAGGAATCAAATTAGAGAACCTAGGAATAGATCTACATAAACATGCCCAACTTATTTAAATTATGGTAAGAAATATAACCAACTTTAAGTGTACAGTGCAGTAATGTTAAGTATATTCACACTGTTGTACAGCCAATCTCCAGAACTTTTTCATCTTGCAAAACTGAAACTCTACACCCCCTGAACAATTCCCCGTGTCCCTCAACCCTCAGCCACGGGTAACCACCACTCTACTTTGTCTCTATGAACTTGACTATTTTAGATGCCCCATGTAAATGCAGTCGTACACTATTTGGCTTTTTGTGTCTGACTTCTTTTAGTTAGCCAATGTCCTCAAGGTTCATCCATATTGTAGTATGTGTCAGAATTTACTTTCTTTTTAAGGCTGAATAATAAGCCATTGTATTTATATATCACATTCTGGTCATCTATTCATCTGTCGGATGTTTGGGTTGCTTTTACTGCTTGGGTATTGTAAATAATGCTCAATGAACATAATGTGTAAACATCTCTTCAAGATTCTTGCTTTCAGTCTTTTAGATACATACTCAGAAGTGGAATGGCTGAATCATATGGTAATTCTATTTTTAAGTTTTGAGGAATCATCATACTATTTTCCATAGTGGTTGCAACAATTTTTATTCCTACCTGCATTTCACAGTTTACTTTCTCCACATCCTCATCAACATTTGTTATTCTCTGGGAGTTTTGTTTTATTTTTTAATAGTAGCCATCTATTAGAAATTAGAAATATCTAATTATGGTTTGGATTTACATTTCTCCAATGATTAGTGGTGTTGAACATTTTTTCTTATGCTTTTTGGCCATTTATATGCTATCTCTGTAGAAATGTCTATTCAAGTTCTTTACCCAATTTTATATCAGACTGTTTGAGTTTTTGTTGAGTTACAGGAGCTGTTTCATTATTCTAGATACCAGCTTATGACATATAATTTGCAAGTATTTTTCTCATATTCTGTAGGTATGTTTACTGTGTTATCTTAAAATCTGATGTATAACGACTGGTCTATATTTGCTTTTGGTGCATGTGCTTTCATGTCATGTCCAAGAAAATTCTTGTTAAACACAAAGTCATGAAGATTTTTCCCTTTTTTTTCTTATAAAAGGTTTATAGTTTAGGTATTAGGTATAGGTATTATGTTTAGGGCCTTGATCAATTTACAGTTAACTTTTATAAATGGTGTAAGGTAAGGGTTTGATTATTTACTCACTTGTTTGCATATGGATATCCAGTTTTCCCATCGGCATTTGCTCCATTTGCTGAAGGGGAGATCCTTTCTCCATTATGTAATCTTGGTGTTTTCAAAGATCATTTGACCATATACATTAGGATTTATTTCTGGGTTCTTTATTTTATTCCATTGGTCTATATGCCTGTCTTTATGCCATTAAAACACATTTTAAATACTGTAACGTTGTATATATTCTGAAATTAGGGAGTATAAGACTTCTTAGTTCTTTTTCAAGATTTTTTTTGGCTACTCAGGATGCTTTAAGACTCCATATGAATTTTAAGATGAATTTTTCTGTTTCTCCAAAACATACTTGGGCTACTTATAGGGACTGCATAGAAGTCGGCAGATCACTTGGGAGAATATTGTCTTCTTAACAATATAAACTTGTACGATCCGTAACTGTGGGATGTCTTTCCATTTATTTGTATCTCCTTCAATTTATTTCAGCAATATTTTATAGTTTTTGGTGGACAGTGTTTTTTTGCCTTGGATAAGTTTATTCCTATGTATTCTTTCTCATGCTATTATAAATGGTTTTTCTTAATTTCCTTTTTTGATAGTTTGTCATTAGTGTATATAAACACAACAGATTTTTGTATGTTGATTTTGTATCCTGTTGCATTATTGAATTTATTAGTTCTGATCATTATTTTGTGACATCTTTAGGATTTTCCATATATAAGATCTTGTCCTTTGTGAACAGCGATAATTTTACTTATTCCTTTCTGATTTGAATGCTTTTCTGTCTTATTCTTACCTAAGTGCTCTTACTGGGATTTCCAGTACTATGCTGAATTGAAGTGGTAAGAGCAGGCATCCCTGCCTTGTTCCTGATCTTAGAGGAAAGACTTATTTTCTCACCACTGATCAAGATACTCGCTATGGGATTTTCACATATGGCCTTTGTTATGTTGAGGTAGTTTTTCTTCTTTTCTAGTCTGTTGTATGCTTTTATCATGTAAGAGTGTTGAATTTCATCAAATGTTTTTTCTACATCGATTGAGATGATCGTGTGTTTTTTCTTTCTTTTGGTGACTGATTTTCGTATATTGAAACACCAGTGATTTCCAGGATACGGTATATATACATTTCACGTGCTGTTGAATCAAAGTTGCTGGTATTTTGCCAAAGATGTTTGCACCTATTTTAATCAGGGATGCAGGCCAGCAGCTTCCACTGTTTACTAGTGTCTTGTAACATAGCTGTGGTTTTACAGTAATGCTGGACTCACAGAACAAGTCTGTAAGTGTTACAATCTTCCTCACACTCTTTCAAAAAATTATAGAGAAAGTAATTCTTCTTTGAATGATTGGAATAATTTTCCAGGGAAGTACTTGATTACTGATCTAATCTCCTTACTAGTTATAGTCTGTTGATATTTCCTATTTCTTTATTACTTGCCCATCTGATTTTTGACAAGGGTGAAAAATCAATCTAATGGAAGGTTAACCTTTTCATCAAATAGCACTGAAGTAATTGAATTTCACAGACAAAATAAATAAACGATCTAAGCCCTCCACTGTACACAAAAATTCACTGTAAATGGATCATGACATTAAGTGTAAAACACAAGACTTTTGGAAAACTACACAGAGGAATATCATGGGAATCTAGAACTAGGCAAAGAGCTTTTTTGACACAGAACCAAAACGTGATCCATAAAAGGAAAAATTGTAAATTGGACCACTTCAAAATTAAAAACTTTTATGCTCTGAAAGACTCTATTAGGATGACAAAACATGATGCAGACTGGAAGAAAATATTTACCAACTACATATCTGCCGAAGGACTAAGGTCTAAAATGTGTGAAGGACTCTCAAAAATTAACAGTAAAAAAACAGAAAAGATGGGAAGACACATTTCACTTAAGAAGATATATAGGTAGCAAATAAGTATATGAGAAGATTTTCAACATCATTAGCCACTGCAGAAATGCAATTTAAAACCACAATGACAGGGGGTGCCTGGTGGCTCAGTTGGTTGAGTGTCCAACTCTTGATATCAGCTTGGGTCATGGGATCAAGTCCCAGAGTCAAGCCTGCTTAAGATTCTTTCTCTCTCTCTCTTCCGCTCACACTCTTCTTTATAAAATAAAACCAAAATGAGGTATTACTACCCATCTATCAGAATGCCTAACGTACTAAATAGTAATAATATCAAATGCTGGTAAAGATCCAGAGAAACAAAATAACAGATACTTTGCTGCTAGGAATTGAAAATGGTAAAGAAAATAGTCAGGCGTTTCTTTTAAAACTAAATATGCACCTACCATATGATCCAGTAATTGTACTCTTGGACATTTGTCCTAAATAAGTGAAAACTTGTGTTTGCACAAAATCTTTATACAAATGCTCTTCAACAGGTGGATGATAAATGTTATGGTATGGGAACAAATGATTGATACAGGGAATAGCTTGGATCAGTCTGAAAGGAATTATACTGACTAAAATAAATCCAATCTCAAAAGGCTATACACTACACAATTCTACTTTTATAACGTTCTTTCTTTTTAAGTTTATTTATTTCTTTGGAGAGAGAAAGCATGAGCAGGAATGAGGTAGGGAGACAGAAGCTCAAGTAGGCTCTGCACTGTCAGTGCAGAGTCCAACATGGGGCTTGAGCTCACAAATCATGAGATTGTGACCTTGTCTGATGCTTAACTGAGCCACCCAGTGGCTGCCCTACTTTTATAGTATTCATGAAAGAACAAAATCATAAGGATAGGGAACAGATTAGTCACTGTCAGATGTTAGGGACAGATGTGGATATAAAGGGGTAGCATGAGTGGGATCCTTGTGGTGATAGAACAGGTCTGTATCATTGGTAGTGAGATGGGGATGGTCTGTCTTGATTTCTGTGGTGGTTACATCAATCTACACATGGATAAAAGTATGTAGGACCACACCAGTATGTGTAAAGCTGGTGAAGTATAAATAAGCTCTGTCAGTTATATCCTAGTTTTGATACTGTCCTGGAGTTATTCAAGGTGTTTTCTTTGGGAAAAATTGGGTGAATGTCTCATGGGATCCTGAAAAATATTTTTGTAACTTCCTGTGAATCTATAATTATTTCAAAGTAAAATATTTTAAAATATTTTTCCTGGGGTGCCTGGGTGGCTCAGTCGGTTAAGTGTCCAGCTTTGGCTCAGGTCATGGTGCATGGGTTCAGGCCCTGCATCAGGCTCGGTGCTGACAGCTCAGAGCCTGGAGCCTGTCTTCAGATTCTGTGTCTCCCTTTCTCTCAAAAACTAAAAAACACTAAAAAAATAAATAAATAAAAATATTTTTCCGTAGCCAAATTTAAAGCTTATACAGATATTTTTAAAGTCAGGATGGTGGTTAGAAGACTCAAATTTACCAAATAACTTTGAGTAAAAACCTAAAGCAAAATTAGGTAATGGTAATTTAAGTGATACAAATATTGGGGGGGGGGGGAGAAAACTACCACACATGATGTCAAAGAAATACATAACTTTTTCATGAAAGAAAGCATATCTCTTTTCTTACCTCAATAACATATAACACGACATTTTTGTAGAAACAATACAATATACATTTTGTCACTCGAAAATAATTCCAAGTTCCATGAACCAATAGAAGCTTCTCCAAGTAGCTAAACTAAAAGAAGGAAACAACTGTCAGGCCAAATTCATATGAAACAGCGAAGCAAAGGATTTTTTTTTTTTTTGACCCACTGTTGTAGAACACAAATGAAAGCCTGGAGACAGATGAGGCAGAAATAGGAAACTATCCACTTACAGTTCTAGGGATAACATTCATTCTTGGAAAAGGCATAATACCTTCTCTCTCTCTCTACAGTCAAAGCAAGATGGAGGAAAACAAAAACAATGTGGCTTAAAGTATTATCATTGATGTGAAATAGCCTGTTAATGGGGGTCTGAGCATGAATCAATTCTATCTCCAGCATTAGTGACTGGCTTGGTGTGGCACTCTACGGATGGGTGGGAGCAAGAAAAGAAAGCTTTGAGGGCCTTGTGGTCCAAGATAGTAACATAGGAAGAGTGCCACAGGTCCAGCCAGGCCCCAGAGACTACATAAAGGACAACCACCCACATGACTATTCCTTTAAGTTTAGGAGAAGCAGCTGTTCTGACTAATTCATAAAAACAAACACTGGAAGTCAAGTAAAATGAGAAGACAGAGTAACATCCTTCAAAAATAGCAAAAACAAAAACAAGACAAAACAAAAAGAACTAAATGAAACAGAGATAACCAATCTATCTGATAAAGAGTTCAAAGTAACGGTCATAAAGATGTTTACCAGACTGAGAGAAGAGTGGATGAACTCAGCAAGAACATCAACAAAGAAATAGAAAATATGAGAAAGAACCAATCAGGGTTGAAGAATACAATAATTGAAATAAAAATACACTAGGGGGAACAACAGTATATTAGATCAGTGATCTGAAGGACAGGATAATAGCACCCAAGCTGAACAAAAAGAAAAAAAATTTTTAATGAAGATGGGTTATGGGATTTTTTGGACAGTATCAAACAAAACATCCACAGGAGAAGAGAGTAAGGGGAAGATAAGTTTATCTGAAGAAATAATAACTAAAAGTTTTCCTAACCTAGGAAAGGAAATGAAACAGACATCCAGATTCAGGAAGCACAGAGAGTCCCAATAAGATGAATCCAAGGACAGCCACACCATAGTACATAATTAAAATGTCAAAGATAGTTTGACAAAGATAGAGACTTTTACTTTTTAATTTAAGTTTTAGTTAACATTCAGTGCATTATTGCTTTCAGGGTAGTATTCAATGATTCATCACTTGCATACAACACCCAGTGCTCATCACAAGTGCCCTCCTTAATACCTATTGCCATCTAACCCATCTTCCACACACCTCCCTCCATCAACCCTTGAGTTTGTTCTCTACAGTTAAGAGTGCCTTGTAGTTTGTTTCCCGCTCTTTGATAAATAGAAACTTTAAAGAGCCGCAAGAAGATGACATGATACTCTACATGGAAATCCTGAAGGATTCCACCAAAAAATTGTTAGAATGGATCCATGAATTCAGCAAGGTCACAGGATATAAAATCAATGTACAGAAATTGGTTGCATTTCTATACACCAATAATGAAGCAACAGAAAGAGATATCAAGGA
The DNA here is from genome assembly GCA_004023845.1 of Helogale parvula. NCBI lineage: Eukaryota > Metazoa > Chordata > Mammalia > Carnivora > Herpestidae > Helogale > Helogale parvula. The sequence goes on from PJEM01008990.1 coordinate 18,103, forward strand.
ATTGGTCCCATTTGCACCAAGAACCATAAAATATTTTAGGAATAAACCTAACCAAAGAGGTAAAAGATCTGTACCCTGAGAACTATAGGAACCTTCTGTAAGAAACTGAAGAAGAAATGGATTGGAAACAAATCTTGTTAAAATGTTGATGCTACCCAAAGCAATCTACACATTTAGTGCAATCCCAATCAAAATGGCAACTTAATTCTTCTCAGAGCTAGAACAAACAATCCTAAAATTTGTATGGAACCACAAAAGACCTTGAATAGCTAAAGTAAATTGAAAAAGAAAACAAAAGCTGGAGGTATCACAATCCCAGACTTTAGCCTCTACTAATACTATTACTGTCATCAAGACACTATGATATTGGCACAAAAATGGACACATGGACCAATGGAATAGAATAGAGAACCCAGAATTGGACTCACAAACATGTGGCCAACTAGTCTTTGATAAAGCAGGGAAGAGTATCCAACAGAAAAAAGATAGTCTTTTTAGCAAATGATGCTGGGAGAACTGGACAGCAACATGCAGAAAAATGAAACTGGACCACTTTCTTATACCACACACAAAACCAAACTCAAAATGGATGAAGGACCTGAATGTGAGATAGGGAACCATCAAAATCCTAGAAGAAGAAACAGGCAACACCCTCTTTGACCTTGGCCACAGCAACTTCTTACTTGACACATCTCCAAAGGCAAGGGAAATAAAAGCAAAAATGAATGATTGGACCTCATCAAGATAAGGTGCTTCTGCACTGCAAAGGAAACAATCAACAAAACTAAAAGGCAACCAATGGACTGGAGAAGATATTTGCAAATGACATATCAGATAAAAGGTTAGTATACAAAATCTATAAAGAACTTATCCCACTCAATATCCAAAAAACAAATAGTCTAGTGAAGAAATGGGCAGAAGACATGAACAGACATTTTTCCAAAGAAGACATCTCAATGGCTAACAGACACATGAAGAGATGCTCAACGTTGCTCATCATAAGGGATACAAATCAAAACTACAGTGAGAAACCACCTCACACCAGTCAGAGTGGCTAAAATTAACAATTTAGGAAACAACAGATGTTGGTGAGGATGTGGAGGAAAGGGAACCCTCTTGCATTGTTGGTGGAAATGCAAACTGGTGCAGCCTCTCTGGAAACCAGGGTGGAGGTTCCTCAAAAAATTAAAGATTGAATTACTCTTTGACCCAGCAATAGCACTAATGGAATTTATCCAAAGCCACACGCACCCCAATGTTTACAGCAGTGCTATCAACAATAGCCAAATTATGGGAAGAGCCCAAATGTCCATCAACTGATAAATGGATAAAGAAAATGTATATGTACACACACACACACACACACACACACACACACACACACAATGGAATACTACTCAGCAATGAAAAAGAATGAAATATTGCCATTTACAACAACGTGAATGGAACTGGAGGCTATTACGCTTAGTGAAGTAAGTCAGTCAGAGAAAGACACACATTGTATGTTTTCACTCATTTGTGCAAGTTGAGAAACGCAACAGAAGACCATGGGGAAAAGGAAAGAAAAAAAAATATATATATAGTTACAAACAGACAGGGAGGCAAACCATAAGAGGCCTTTAAATACAGAGAACAAACTGAAGGTAGAAGCGGGGCAGGGAGGAAATAGGTGATGAGCATTGAGGTGGGCACTTGTTGGGATGAGCACTGGATTTTTATATAAGTGATGAATCATAGGAATCTACTCCTGAAGCCAAGAGCACACTGTATACACTGTATGTTAGCCAGCTTGACAGTAAATTTTATACACACACACACACACACACACACACACAAAATGACAGCTAGAGTGAAACAACTAGTAACATACATTGAAACCTCATTATACTATCAGCTTATTTTTTAACAGAAATGTTGCAAGCCAGATGGGAGTACCATTATATATTCAAAGTGCTGGAAGGAAAAAACACACAACCATGAATACTGCATCCAGCAAAGTTATCATTCAGAATTCATCAAGAAATAAAGAATTTCCCAAACAAAATCAAAGCATCTCATCACCACAAAACTGGCCTTACAAGAAATGTTAAAGAGACTTCTTTAAGTGGAAAACAAAAGGCCATAATTAGAAGTAAAAAGAAAGGGGGGGGAATGTTCCAAATAAAAGCAAGCATACAATAAAGGTCATAGAGCAATCACTAGTAAACTCGTATGAAAGTTAAAAGATAAAATAGTAAAATCAATTCTAAAAAAATTGGGATTCACAACATTAAAACATGTAAAGTAGTGGAGGAAGGAGTAAACGTGAAGTACTTTTTACATGAGGTCACGGGGGCCCGGGTAGCTTAGTCAGTTAAGCATCCAACTCTTGGCTCAGGTCATGATCTCATGGTTTTGTGAATTCAAGCCACCACATCAGGCTCTGTGCTGACAGTGCAGAGCCTGCTTGGGATTTTATCTTGCCCTCTCTCTCTCATCCATTCCCCCACTCACACTGTCTCTGGTCTCTCTAAAAATAATCAAATAAGCAAAATGAGTTTAAACTTAAGAGACCATAATTTAATATAGTCTGCTGTACACTTAGGATGTCATATAAAACTTCATGGAAACCATAAACCAAAAATTTGTAATAGATACACAAAAAATAAAGAGATGAGCAAAAGAAGATTAATGAAATAGAGAAGAACTATAAAATCAACTAGAAAACAAAAAGACAATAAGCAAATATCAATAATTTTAATATTTTTGAGAGAGAGAGCATGCATGTGAGTGGGAGAGGGGTAGAGAGGAAAACAAGGAATCCAAAGCAAGCTTGGCGCTATCAGCACAAAGCCCAATGTGGGGCTTGAACCCACAAACCTGAGCTGAATTCAACTGACTGAGCCACCCAGGCACCCCTAACAATAATTATTTTAAATGTAAATAGTCTAAACACTTGGAAAAAGACATAAGGTGACAAAATGGATAAAACAAATAAGACCTATCTATATGCTGCCTACAAGAGACTCACTTCAGATCTAAAGACACATACAGACTAAAAGTGAATAGATGGGAAAAATATTCCATGCAAATGGTAGTGAAAAAAGAAAAAAAAAGTCTGGGGGAGGGGAGGACAATACTTATATCAGACAAAATAGATTTGCAATCAAGAGACAAAGTGGACACTATATAATGATAAAGGGATCAATAAAACAAAAGGACATAATAGTTGTAATTATCTATGTGCCCAACAGAAGAGCACTTAAATAAAGCAGATATTAACAGACACAAAGGCAGCAATAAAATAACAGTAGGGGACTCTAACTCCCCACTCACATCAGCGATCACACAGGCAGAAAATCAACAAGGAAACAGTGTCTTTGAACAACACATTAGTCCAGATGGACTCAATATATACAGAAAATACCATCCAAAAACAACACAATTAACAATACACATTCATTCTGAGTGCAGTTGGAACATTCGCCAGGATACATTATGTGTTAGGCCACAAAACAAGTCTAAATAAATTTAAGAAAATTAAAATCATACCAAGCATCTTTTTTGACTACAACTGGTATAAAGAAGCTAGACATGAATTACAAGGGGGGAAAAAAACCTAGAAAAAGCACAAACACGTGGAGGCTAAATAACATGGTACCAAATAGCCAATGGGTCAATGAAGAAATCAAACAGGAAAATAAAAATACCTGGGAGATAAATGAAAATGAAAACACAATGGTCCCAAATCCTTGAAATTCAGTGAAAGTAGTTCTAAGAGGAAAATTTGTAGCAAGATAGTCCTACCTCAAAAAACAAAAATCTCAGAAAAACCTAACATACCTAAAAGCGAGAACAAAACCCAAACAGAGCAAAAGGAAGGAAATAATAAAGGTCAGAGCAGAAATAAATGAAAAACAGGAAAAAAAATCATAGAAAAGCTTAATGAAATCATAACCTTGTTCTGTGGAAAGATAAACTGATCAACCCTTGGCCAAATGTATCAAGGGAAAAAGAGAGAGGGCCCAAATGAATAGATCAGAAATTAAAGAGGAGAAATACATATCACAGCAATAGAAAGGATTATAAGAAACTACTATAAAAATTTATATTCCAAGACCTTGGACAACCTAGGAGAAATAAATTCCTAAAAATATACAATCTTCCAAAAGAAGAAAGAATAACAAAGTTGAATTGGCAATCAAAAAACTTCTAACAAACAAAAGCCCCAGAGCAGATGGCTTCAGAGGTGAACTCTACCAAATATGTAAATAAGAATTAATACCCATTCTCTTCAAACTCTTCCATAAAATTGAAAGGAAGGAAAGCTTCCGAGTCCATTCTCTGAGGGCAGCACTACCCTGATACCAAAGCCAGACAAAGACACTACAAAACAAAACAAAACTACAGGCCAATAGCTCTGATGAACAAAGATACAAAAATCCTCAACAAAATATGAGCAAACTACATTCAACAATACATTAAACATAGTAGGATCATTCACCACGATCAAGTGGAATTTATTCCAAGGATGCAAAGATAGTTCAGAATTCACAAATCACACACCTCATTAATGAAATGAAGGGAAAAATCATATGGTCATCATAATAGATGCAGAGAAAGCATTAAATAAAATTCAACTTCCATTCATGATAAAAACACTCAACGAAGTAAGTTTAGAGGGAACACATGCCAACGTGATCCAGGCCGCATGTGACAGACCCGAGGCTAACATCACAGCAATGCTGTAAAACTGAGAGCTTTTCCTTCTGAGGTCAGACACAAGACAAGGATGTCCACTCTCACCACTTTTATTCAACACAGCACTGGGGGTCCCAGCCATCGCAGTCAGACACGAGATAGAAATAAAAGGCATCCAAATTGGTAAGACGAAGTAAAATTGAGGGGCGCCTGGGTGGCTCAGTTGGTTGAGCCTCCAACTTCGGCTCAGGTCATGATCTCACAGTTCGTGGGTTCGAGCCCCGGTCAGAGTCTGTGCTGACAGCTCAGAGCCTGGAGACTGCTTCACATTCTGTGTCTCCCTCTCTCTCTGTCCCTCCCCTGTTCGTGCTCTGTCTGTCTCTGTGTCTCAAAAATAAATAAATGTGAAAAAAAATTTTTTAAGTAGAAAGAAAATTGATACTCTTTGCAGAGGGCATGATGCTCTACATAAAAAATTCTAAAGACTCCACTAAAAAACGATTAGAACTGATAAATTAGGGGCACCTGGGTGGCTCAGTTGGTTGAGTGTCCGACTTTGGCTCAGGTTATGATCTCACGGTTCGTGGGTTCGAGCCCCGCGTCAGGCTCTGTGCTGACAGCTAGCTCAGAGCCTGGAGCCTGCTTCTGATTCTGTACCTCCCTCTCTCTCTGACCCTCCCCTGCTCACGCTGTCTCTTTCTGTCTCTCAAAAATAAATGAAAAACATTAAAAAATTTAAAAAAAAAGAACTGATAAATTAACAAAGTTGCAGGATACAAAATAATATACAGAAGTCTGTTGCATTTCTACACACTATTAGCAAAGTAGAAGAAAGAGAAATTAAGAAAAATTATTTGAGAATTAAATAAAAAATTACACAGGAATAAACTTAATCAAAAAGGCAAAAGGCCTGTGCTCTGAAAACTATAAAACACTGATAAAGTAAATTGAAAATGACACAAAGAAATGGAAAGATACTCCATGCTCATGGATTAAAAAAATTAATATTGTTAAAATGTCCATAGTACCCAAAGGAACCTACAGATTCAATACAATCTCTCTCAAAATACTAATTTTTTTTTACAGAAATAGAATAATCCTAAAGTTAGTATGGAACCATAAAAGATCCCAAGTAGCGGAAGCAATCTTGAGAAAGGAGATCAACACTGGAGGTTATCACAATCCCAGATTTCAAGATAATTACAAAGCTGTGATAATGAAAACAGTATGGTCCTGGCACAAAAGCAGATGTAGATCCATGGAGAAGAGAGAGCTGAGAAATGCCCCATGCTTATATGGTCAATTAATCTACAGTAAAGGAGGCAAGAATATGCAATGGGGAAAAAAGTCTCTTCAAAAAAGGGTTGGGAAAACTGGACAGCTACATGCAAAAGAATGAAACTGGACCACTTTCATACGTGATATGGGAAAATAAAATGACCTGAATGTGAGACCTGAAAGCCAGGGCACTTGTGATGAGCACTGAATGTTGTATTTGATGAGTCACTAAATTCTACACCTTAAACTAATATTACACTGTATATCAATTAACTGGAATTTAAATTAAAAAGCTTGAAGTCGGAAAAAAAGTCAGTAATCTCCTGGACATTGACCTTAGCAACACTTTTCTAGATCTGTCTCCCCAGGCAAGGAAGACAAAACAAAAATAAACAATTGGGACTACATGAAAACAAAAATCTTTTACACAGCAATGGAAAGGATTGACAAAATGAAAGGCCGATTGAGTGGGAGGAGACATTTGAAAATGGTATCTTTGAAAGGAGGTTAATATTATAGTATTCAAAACATATAATGAAGTTATTCAATTTAACACCAAGAAGCTGCAAAAAATCCAATTAAATATGGGCAAAAGTGGGTGGGGGTTGGGTTAAATAGGTGATGGGGTTAGGGAATGCACTGGTTATGATTGAACACTGGGTACTGTATGGAAGTGTTGGGTCATTATATTGTATCCTGGAAACTAATATTACACTGTATGTTAACTAACTGGAATTTAAAAAATGGGGAGAAGACAATAAGAGACACTTTTGCAAAGAAGATATAGGATGGCAAGCAAACACATGAAAAGATTCTCAACATCACTAATCATCAGAGTAGTGGAAATCAGAACCACAATGAGGTATCACCTTACACCTGTCGGAATGGCGAGAATCAAACAGACGAGAAACACCAAGTGTTGGTGAGAACATGGAGAGTGGCGAACACTCTTGCACTGCTGGTCGGAATGCAAACTGGTGCAGAGTCACTGTGGAAAACAGTGTGGAGGGTCCTCAAAATAAAAGCAGAAATACCATATAATCCAGTAATTCCACTACTGTGTATTTACCCAAAGAAATCAAAAACACCAATTTGAAAAGATGCACGCACCTTTATGTTTACTGCAGCATTACTGACAATAGCCAAGCTAGGGAAGCAGCCTCAGTGTCCAACAGTAGATGAATAAAGAAGACGTGGGGTGTGTGTGTGATAGAATACTGGACAAAAGAAAGAATAAAATGTTGTCATTTGTGACAACATGAATGGACTTGGCGGGTGATGTATGAAGTGAAATAAGTCCAACAGAAAAAGATGAATACCATACGATTTCATTTATAATGTGGAATCAGAAAAACCAAACAAACAAAAGAAAGAGAACTATTTCCCTGGGTCCCCAGGACACCTGATCCTGGCCAGCCTGGTGTCTACAGTATTTAACAGGTCAAGGCTTATATCACATATAATCGCTGAGATCATTGGAAGCATGCATCCCAATAGCATTTAGCAGTTTAGGACAGGATCAGGGGAGTTGAAATTTTATGTCACGTACAAAAACCTGCACATGGATATTTATAGCAGCTTTATTAATCATTACCCAAACCTGGAAATAACCGAGATGTTTTTCAGTAGGTGAACGGAGAAACAAAATATCGCATACCCAGAAAGTAGAATAGTATTCATCACTAACTAAAAGTGAGCTATCAAGCCATAAAAGACATGGAGGATACTTAAAAGCATAATCCTAAGGGAAGAAGCCAGTTGGAAATGTAGGAATATGACATTCTAGAAAAGGCAAAACTATGGAGAGAGTAAATCCATGATTGCCAAGGTCAGCTAATGTGGAGGCAACGACGAATGGGCAGAGTTCAGAGGGACTTTGAAGGAAGTGAAATTACTCTGTATGATTCTGTGATGATAAATACTTGCCATTATATATTTTTCCAAACCTACAGAATGTGCAACACCAAGAGTGAGCCCTAATGTGAACTGTGGACCTTGGGGGATGATGATGTGTTGGTGTAGGTTCATGAGTTATAACAGATGTACCTCTCGGGCAGAGGGTGTTGACGGTAGGGGAGGCAGGCAGGGAATATATGGGAATTTATATTTTCTGCTCAATTTTGCTGTGAAGCTATAATAAATAGTCTATTTTTTTCATGCCTGCCAAGAGGCAGTGCACACTTTAAGAAAGCAGAAATTAGAAGATTATAAGTCTTCAAGAAATTGTCATCAAGAGACACTGGAAAGTAAAGCACACATCACAGACTGAAGAGACTGGGGATGTAGAGATGATATCAGCAGAGTTACAGATTCTTGGCGTTATCAGTTTGACCGAACCCATAACTGCTCAAGGAAAACCTTTTTGCTGCAAACTGCATAAGGACGAAAGGAAAGAAAACCCCAAATGTGCTGGTAGTTGCATGTGAAAAGCAGCCTGCAGAGAACGGTAGACCCAGGGATGCTCGAGACGGTCAGCACCCTCCCACCCCCGCCTCTGACCTGCGCGATGGCATAATCCGAGTTGTTGGTGGCCTGCATGCCCTCAGTGCCGCTGATCCCCACACCCACGTGGGCCGTCTGGATCATCCCAACGTCATTGGCACCGTCCCCAATGGCAAGGGTGATGGCCCTTACGTGCCTCTTAACCAGGTCCACTATTTCTGCCTTCTGGAGGGGAGATAACCTGAAAAAGACAACAGAAGCCACCACTTTTTGGTGGGGTTTTTTTGGTTCATTTTACTTCACCTTGTTCTAAAAGCCTTTAACACAGAGTCAACGATAATCTAAACATAACCACCTTTAAATGACAGTTACTGATAAATCTTCCAATACCTTAAGCTTCTTACATGTATAAAAATGTTCCACCTACCAATCTAGAAAACAATGAATAAACAAACAAACAGAATCAGACATAAAATACAGAGAACAAACTGATGGCTGGTGGAAGGTGGGGTGGGGGATGGGCAATATGGGTGAAAGGGACTGGAAGGTACACACTTCCAGATGGAACGGAAGTCAGGAGAATAAAAGGCACAGCACGGGGAATCTAGCCAGTGGTTGCAATAAGGGCCGCCTGCGGTGAGCACAGCGTAACAGACAGAGACTTCCAGTCATTATGTCGTGCGCCTGAAACTAACTTAACAGTGTGCATCCACTATACTCAAAATTTTTTTAAAGTCCCCTCCCACCCAAAATAAAAAGTAAAGCAAAGAAAGCACACATCACTTCTGTAACATCCCAAAAGAAATACACAGTATCAATTGGCCCGTAACTCTTCAATTTGCTGTTCTCCCCGCCACTCCCTGTTTCTAACCCTGGCTGCTCTATTTTCCATCATCTCCCTACATGAGAGCAAGGAGTGAAGATCTGTTTCTAAAACTAGAGGAAGGCATTTCCCCCAAAGGATAGCATTGGAGGAGCCTATGAAAATCAAACTACCCTCAAGTGATCTTAAAAAATATACATGAAAATACACAGAGATATACAAACATGAAGGTATCTATCAGGAGTCAGTGTCTACAGTAACAGTCAAAAGCTAAGTGACTGAAAATCACAAATGGTTGGTTCTTGGAATGTGTCCAATGCAGATAATGATACTGTTGATCCTTTTTTTTCCTCAGACAAGCTACAAAAGCAAATTTTGTACACCTAAAATATTTCAGACTAGCAGACCCTGTCTGCACAAAATACTTAACAGACATTCCAAGGAAAAAGAAGCAAAATTTTTTACATCTTATTTATCATTTATGTATTCAGTCACTAAATAAATTGGATACACACCTCTACCTAAGATGATAAGGGACACACAAAGGTTTTATTTTCTAGTAAGTGAATGATCATCCCTTCCCCACGAAACAGCTCCTAAAAACTAATTTAAATTTAAACCTTTCAAATTTCAGGTGAGATTACTAAAAACTGAAGAGATAAAGTTTCCTTGACTAGAAAACACTTCAAATTTTAAGACCAAAGCATAGACAGAAAACCTTTGGCTTCCCAATGAGGAAAATATAGTAAGTTAACATTAATACACTATAGCTACAGTATGAAAAGTTACTGGAGCAGACAATGTTCCAGAAACCGTTTCTAAGTTTAGTTTCCATCTAGAGACACTGGTTGTTTTACCGGAATAACTACAACGATAAGAACTTCACCATTTTGTCTGACAAGTGATTTTATATTTAAACTATGGTATTTGTGAAGAAAAGAAAAAGAAAACCTACCTCATATTAATACCAAATTTGACTTTTCATACTTTCAAATCTTAATTCTATCCTTTGGGCCAATGAAGCTTTCCAAATACAGAAGAAAACTATCTGGGCCCCCACTACGCCTTCTCCCCTTGCTAAACATCCTTGAACCCTTCAGTCCTTTGTGAGGTGGTCTGGGCCTTCACCAAAGCTCCACATCAACTCTGACCAGTTGTTGGCGAGGTGTAGAAAGGGGAACAGAACACTCGTGCCCTGTTGGTGGGAATGCAAACTGGTCCAGCTACCCTGGAAAACAGTGTGGAGGGTCTTAGAAAGTTACAAACAGAACTATCCTACAACCCAGCAACTGCACTATTAGGTATTTACCGACAGGATACAAAAATGCTGAGTCGAAGGGGCACATGCACCATGATGGTGATAGCGGCACGAGCAACAAAAGCCAAATTATGAAAAGAGCCCAAATGTTCACAGAGGTGGCATGCATACATAGACGCATACACACACATGCAATGGAATATTAATATTACTCAGCCATTAAAAAGAATGAAATCTTGCCATTTGCAATGATGATGCTAGAGCCAGAGTGTATTACACTAAGTGAAATAAGTCAAAGAAAGACAAATACCCTATGATTTCACTCATATGTGGAACTTAAGAATATAAGGGAAAGGAGAAAAAAACAACAAGAGAGAACAAACTGAAAGTCGCTGGAAGGGAGGTGGGTGGGGGAGGGGCTGAATGGGTGATGGGTATTAGGAGGGTGTTTGTTGTGAGGAGCGCTGGGTGTATATGTAAGTGATGAGTCACTACATTCTACTCCTGAAGCCAATATTGCAGTATATGTTGACTAATTAGAGTTTAAATAAAAACTACATAAAATGAAAAGGAAAGAATTGGATTATCACTATTCTGACTTTGGATCTCCCTCCCATACATGAAAATAAATCCTAAAATAATAGTAATATTTTAATACCTCTTTGTAAATTGAGCTTAAAATAATAAAACACTTCAGGTCATGTTTCCATGCGTGAGTATTAAGCAAAATTACCCTAATCTTGAAATTTTAGGACTATACACAGTTGGTGATCTTTACATTCATGTCCGGCAGTTTATCTTGTCATTTTATTGGCTGAAACAACATAGATGTCCCATAGCCATCTAGTCACAAAAGCTGAAGGGCAAAAAGTCTACTCAGGATAGGAAAAGAAGTCAATATGCTATTTCAGGGGACAAAAGTAATAGAAAACACAGCCCTAAAACACAGTTTGAGAAATTCAAAATGACATTAAACAGCTAATTTCTATTCTTTTCATCTGAATGGACATGTTTACCTTCCAAAAAATAGTACTTCACATGTCAACTCTCATTGTGATTTTTAATCTATAACATGGAACCAAATAACAAATTCAACAACAATTTAGAAAGAGTGCATCATAGATTCCAACCTATAAAACAAACACTCTAGTTGCACTTGACTAGATTTAAAAATTGTAGTACTTTTGTCATCCGTTTTCACGGAATAAGAATATACAAAGATAAGTAACCCAATGGACTGGAATAATGTCATGGTTTTTCCATAGGCACACACTACTGACTTCTTTATCAATATAATCAGTGCTAGAAATAAAAAATAAAATGGTTTCCATGCTAAATTTGTAAAATAGGTTCAACATATTGTACGGCATAGATATTTCCTTGTATATAAAAACAGGTTTTCTTGCTGTATTTGTGTTTGGATTTTCTGTGTCAGCTACTTACAGGTACTCTCATATGCATTAATTATTATATATTCAACAAATATTTATGTCCCTACATATGAGCTAGGCACCATTCTTGATATAGAAAATAGAGCAGAGGATAAAATACATAAACATTCCTGCCTTCACGAAGTTTACATTCCAGAGAGGAGAGAGACAGTAAGCCAAGTAAGTACAACATAAATTATGGCATATGGTGATTAAGAACTAACTTTTTTTAAAGTTTATTTAAGTCAGTGGAGCCTGATGCAGGCTGAACCACGATCAAGAGCTGGACACCCAACAGACTGAGCCACCCAGGTGCCCGATAAACTGGATTTTCTAGATTTGATTTTTCTCTTCTCATTATGTTTACCTGAATGCCACTGATTAAGCAATTATAATATTGTATGACAACCTACAAGTACCTAAGCTTTTTTATTTCTAAATGACATTCAGTAAGCAAATTATTGGCCCAAACTTTAAGAAAACTTTCTATACCTGTTAATGGCATATAAGGAACTTACAGACAGTTCCCTTCAGTAAGAAAACAAGTATAAAACTGAAAAAAAGTGATTAAAAACAAACATGCAACCCACCAGAAAATGACCAAAGGTGGAAAAGAACTTGAGACACGTTTATTCATGAAAATCAGGTAAGCGCAGCAAGCTTGTGACCGTCTTCCCCGAGGCGCTCCTACTCCCAACCTGGGAGTGAGGGAGAATCTGCAGATTGACTGTCACAGTGCACATGGCTTGGAGCTGACAATGAACACCCACACTTTTACCAGCGAGGGTGGCTCTCAGCAAATCAGCTAGAAATTTAACAGGGAGATTTTGCAACAAAAGAATCACGGGAGGGCTGAGGTAATAAACTTTCCACATATTCCGAACTGACCACTAACATAAGGATATGCAGGAAAGAGCCCAGAGAGGCTTTCAACGTGTTACACTTCCGGAAGCATTCCTCCAATCCACATACAGCCCTACCGGCAAGGGTATGACTCGTCTAGGCATAAACTTGTCCAGATAACTGGGTGATCACTAAACTCCGCAGGTGCCGGAGAAACTGCTGGGAAGGCAGGCTTAAAAGCAACAAACAAACAAACAAACAAAACAGCGGAGGAAAGATATCAGTAACTGCAAATGAACAGGGAAACAGATTTCACAGTCTGAGTACAGGCAAGTTACTAAAACACTGAACCAACAAAATCCAGAAGAATAAATTAGAGTCCAGATACACTACAATGTATTTTCTACAATATCCACTTTTACTCTAAATAAAACAAAATACTAGATGTGCCAAGAAACTTGAGAGTGTTTGTTTCCATACACAGTCAACAAAGCAGTCCATAGAAGCCGACTGGGAACAGACCTGATGTAAGATTTAGCAGACAGACTTCAAAGCAGCATTATGAATATGCTCACAGAATTAAGATATGTTCGGAGAATGAAAGAAAACTGTGATAGATTGAGTCAACAAGCAGAATATCCCAACAGAAGAATGGAAACTATTAAAAAATAGAAACTCTAGAGATGAAGTGAAAAATATACTTCCATAATTTAACATCAGATCTGAGATAGTAGGAGAAATTAGTGAATTTGAAGTTGCATCAATGGAAAATATGCAATCCAAAAAGAAAGGAGGTGAAATTAAAAATGCAGTGGCACTGTCACATGTCTGTAATCAATGTCAAGCATTCAATCATACATGTGATTGGAGTCCCAAATCAAAGGAATCAAAAGTAGCAAAAAAAACCAAAAAACAAAAAAACCTGAGAAAATGGTTGAAAACTTTCCAATCTGGTAATAACAAAACAAAACATTTAGGAATCCATTGGATCCGAAGTAGAATAAATAAGTGAACCACATTTACAGCCAACATAGCCAAATGAATGAAAACCAGTAACAAAGAGAAAATCTGGGAAGTAGGAAGTGGAAAATGACAGCTCACCTACAGGGTAACAACAGTGTGAATTTCTCATCAGATACAAGGGAGCCAGAAGACCAGAGAATGACAAAGCACTGAAGAAAAGAAATTAACCAAATATTTTCTTTGATAATAGCTTTAAGTTAGAAATCAGTAACAGGGAATACCCAAATGTGTGAGAATACAAGACTTTTAAAAGACCATGAGTCAAAAAGGAAATCAAGTGAAATTAGAAAATATTGTACTTTGAACTGAATGATCATGAAAACACAACATACCAAAATTTGTGAAATGAAATTACATCAGTGCTTAAAGATTTATAGCTTTAAATGCTTATAATTGAAAGTAAAAAAATTTTAATCAATAAGAAACATTTCTATGTTAAGGAATGAGAAAAACAGTTCAATCAAAGTAAGGTAAAAGAAAATAATACAGATATGAGTTTATATCTCACATATATTAGACTATAGCATTATATATCATAATTTTTTGAGCATATATTATATAATATTAATATGTTACATATATAATATTACATATACATTATAAAGATATATCAGAATGTAAATAAAAGGCTGGATAGACCATGGCGTTGGCTTTTTGAAAATATCAGCAAAACTGGTAAAGCCCAACAAGAGTGATCAAGGAAAAAAAGTGAATTATCCACATGAGGAAGGGAAGGAACACCACTACATACCACACAAAAGTAACAAATAAAGGAATATTGTGAAAAACTTAATGCTAACAATTTGACAACTAGATCAAATGGACAAATCCCTTGAAAGACACAAATCACAACACTGAAGAAGTAGAAAACACTTGCTTAATAAACTGAATTATTCATTAAAGCCTTCCCACAAGGTCCAGATCCAGGTGGCAATCCACAGTGAAGTCTATCAAACATTTTAGGAAGAAATAATACCAAATAGTACAGAAAGCATAGAAAACAGAGGACAAAGAAACACCTCCCAAGTCCGTTTATCAGGTTAGAATTATCCTGATATCAAAGGCACTCAAAAACTTGAGAGAAAACCACAGACAAATGTCTTTCATGAGTACAGATACAGACTAAAAGTTCTTAATGAAGTTTTAGCAGAATCTACAGAAAAACTCAGTCATAGAAGTCTGAAGCCAGGAAGAAAGTTAGAGACAGACTGTACTCCCCGTCTCTACCACCACTCCCTCGGTCAAGCGCAGTTTCCGCCAGGTCCATACGGAATTGTTTCCACCAGTTCAGGATGTGCCTCAGTCAACAGACTACAGTTCTGTGTTCATTTATGTTCACTGTTCCTCCGTCGGGGACACGCCAAGGGATGATGGCACTAAGTGGAGAAACCATGACAGTGAACACATACAGCTGGAAAATTGAGAGTTGGTGTCATCGTGGGCTGAGTGACCCTGCAGAAGCTGGACGGGGAGG
Organism: Helogale parvula; assembly: GCA_004023845.1. NCBI lineage: Eukaryota > Metazoa > Chordata > Mammalia > Carnivora > Herpestidae > Helogale > Helogale parvula. Next base: position 33,354 of record PJEM01008990.1, read on the forward strand.
AGAGTGAGGTCCAGTTGGACAGCCCCCTGCTCCTCCCTGCCGGTTCCGCCCCATGTGGCCGCGTCTGCCTGCTGCAGCTCACTGCTCCCACGGAGGCAGCCCCCTCTGCGGGACTGTCTCGGCACAGCAGCTACTCCCCTTCTGCAGTCCCTTTGGGACCTCGGGGGAGAACAGCTCTTTCCGCCCTTACCGGCATGCATACAGTCCCTTTGTTTTCATCTCAAGCTCCTGGCTGCAAGTGCCTTTCAGAGCCAAACACCATGTCCCATTTGGGGCGATTTCTGGGAGAAACCGTATGCGAAACTTCCTCTGGATGCAGTCAGACGAAGACGCCGAGGTCTCTCGGCCCCCAGCTTGCTGCCAAAAGGGGATCTAGGCTGAGGATAAAGCCTGCACCAGCTGAATCCAAAGGGAGACACTGTTTGAACCCTCTGACCAACCACGAGTCAAGCCAGATTTAGGACAAACCACCACCAAGTCACTGTAAGCCAGCTGCTGGAATACCATACTTTGTGGCAAAATTAGCCCCTGTGTTTTCTCCTTCTCTCTTCTTCAACTATGTCCTGTCGTTGCTTCCTCCAGCATGAGTAGGAAGTTCAGGTGGAGAAACAGTGAACATCCCTTAAAATACTGTTATTAAGCGAAATGAAAATGATTCGATAAAATCTAAATACTGAGAAGAAACAAACAATTCTGGTGAATTGACTGTTGACAAATTTGCTTGCTTCCCTTCAAGTTAGCTTTACCTACAGAATTTTCAGTTATGTGAGCTAATAAATTCCCTTTGAGCCCAAAGGCAAATTTGAATTCAGCTCTTTATCATTCCAATCAGTTCTAACTGATGGAAGACGATGTCACAAAGAATCCTGAAGGGTAAACAACAGTCATGACAGTGGAAGTGGAATGAAGAGCAAAGGCTGCTGAATTTTCGTAGCAGCTGCTGAGTGAACAAAGGACACCCGAGGGAGACACCTGAAGCATATAGGGTAACTGAGGGGCGGCCTACGTTAATACTTAGAAGTCCAGGCCTCAAAATGTCTTTATAAATCGTCCACTTAATATTTTAATTCAGGAGAAAGGAACAATTATTCTTTGCTTAATTTTCCTAGCTCCATTTATCTTTGTTATACATGATTTACCTTTTTAAATTGATGTTTAGACTTCCAATAACAGTGATGACTTCATTTTTCTCTAGATCTCAGTGGATGTTTTTTTCAGATTTGCCCCTCACTATAAATAGAGGACCTTTGGGGTGCCTGGGTGGCTCAGTAGGTTAAGGGTCCGGCTTCGGCTCAGGTCATGATCTTAAGGCTCGTGAGCTGGAACCCCACATCGGGCTCTATGCTGACAGATCAGAGCCTGGAGCCTGCTTCAGAGTCTGTGTCTCCTTCTCTCTCTGTCCTTCCTCTGCTCATGCTCTCTTTCTTTCTCTCTCTCTCAAAAATAAACATTAAAAATTTTTTAAATAAAAATAAATTAATTAGAGGACCTTTATTCTTACTGAAGACATCTTTCATCTGGTCAATACATCAATAAACAATTTATCATTGAAAAATTATAATCTACTTTCTAGTACATCTTACTAGATACTCAGGTATCTCTCTTCAGTTTGAGCATATATTTTACGAGTAAGGATCTTTGCCTCTACAAGAGCTTTTATTTCTATGCCTACATCTTCTTTACATATTTATGTTAAATATAGTAGGGAAAGAAAAAGAACAGTGAATATATCCTTACCTACAACATAATACTGCTCTACACGAGAGGGCCAAATTAAGGAAGCTCCTCTTAATTTCAGGATGGAAAGCATACTTCAATGTTTCACCATCAATGATGAGGGCCAGGTCATTTTCTTTACCTAATAGGATTCCAAGATCTTGACAGTTCTGATGAATTGCTTGTTGTGTTGCCTAAAAGAGAGCGGGTGAGGCACCTTATTTTTCTCATTTTATATGTAAATATATAAACATACATATATATATAAAAGACTTTCTGAATCAAGATGGTAGAGGCATACTTTTTATCTAATTCTTTCCTTCAAATATCTCACTAAAATGAAAAAGTAAATAACATGAAAAGAGGAGTGACATCATTGATCACCAGTGAAATGCCAATAGAACCACAGTGAGATACTACTTTATACCTATTAGCATAACTTGAATCAAAAAGTTAGATAGTAAATGTTAATCAGGATTTGGAGAAACCCGAAACTCTCAAACACTGCTGGCAGGAAGGTAAAATGATATAGCCACTTTGGAAAACAGTCTGCTAGTTCCACAGATGGGTAAGAATAAGTTTACCAGATGACCCGACAATACCCCTCGTAGGTATATATACCCAAGACAAATGAAAACCTGTGTCGACACAAAACGTGTACATGAATATTTATAGCAGCACTATTCACAATTGCCCAGAAGTGAAAACAACCTGATGAATGGATAAACAAAATATGGCATATCCATACAATGGGATATTCTTTAGCCATCAAAAAGTTAGGAGGTATTAATGCATTCTACACATGAATAAACTGTAAAAATTCAGGAACTAAAAGAAGCCAGTCACAAAAGACTGTATGTTTTTATGACTCAATTCACATGAAAGTCAAGAATAAGCAAACCCAGAGTTTGAAGCAAATAGGGAGGGGCGCCTGGGTGGCTTAGTTGGGTAAGCTTCCGACTTCGGCTCAGGTCATTATCTCACAGTTCGTGGGTTCAAGCCCCGCATTGGGCTCTGTGCTGACAGCTCAGAGCCTGGAGCCTGCTTCAGATTCTGTGTCTCCCTCTCTCTCTGCTCCTCCCCTGCTCATGCTTTGTTTCTCTCTGTCTTAATAATAAATAAAAACATTTAAAAAAAGAAGAAGAAGCAAGTAAGGAACCTGACTGATCTATCAAAGTAGATTAGTGGTTATTTAGGGAGGAGGAAGGAAGATGGGAGAAATGATAACTAAAGAGTATGGAGATTCTTCTAGAGGTGATGACAGTGTTCTAAAAGTTGACTGTGGTAACAGGTGCATGTATGTATGTGTGAAAATATTAAAACAGACTGAATTGTATACATTAAACAAATTTTTTGTGATATGGATATCTCAATAAAACTGTTTTTTGAAAGGTATATGAGAGTGAATTCATATCAGCTGGAAAATACAAATGGGTCCTAAGAGGATACCAGAAAGTTCGGAGAATTTTTGAGAAAAATATGAAAGATGGGAACAAAATAATGGAGTGAACTCTACTAAACAGAGTCTCAGGTTTCTGTGGCAGAAGTACAGAAGTTTTAGAGGGGTGCCTGGGTGGCTCAGTTGGTTAAGCATCTGATTTCAGCTCAGGTCATGATCTTGCATTCATGAGTTCAAGCCCCTCCTCAGGCTCTGTGCTGACAGCTCAGAGCCTGGAGTCTGTTTCAGATACTGTGTCTCTCTCTCTGATCCTCCCCCACTCCCACTCTGTCTGTCTGTCTCTCTCTCTCAAAAATAAACAAACATGAAAAAAAAGGAAAAAGGTCTCCACTGGTTTTCTTTTCTAAACAAAGAAGTTTTAGAGATTCATCGCTCGGTTTAAGATACATGGGCGTCACCTCCCTTCGCTTATTTTCCTCTGACCACCCTTCCTTTCTTTCATAATGCACAGAAACGATTGAAAGCCCAAAATTTCAGAGAAATGATTCTCCATGCCAGGAGCAGAGTAGAAAATTTGGATAGTGGAGTATTTTAAGGAAAATACATTAATAAAATTGTAAGTCATACAGATTAATGCTAAAGACAATTCCTTCATCAAATACAAGTGAAATGAAAATAATATATATCAGTTACCACTTTCTGTTGAAAGATTAGTGAACTAATAAGTATGCCAGAAGATTTGTTGATTTTTGCCAACCCCGTTTTATTTTTTTGACTCTACGAAATGAGTGCCATAAAACACTCAATCATATTTAAAAGCTTATGATTTAATTGTTTTGCTCAACTATACTTTTCAGTCCTATTCAGTCATCTATAGAAACTGGAGATTGTTCTTATGATCTGCACTTTTCTTAAACACATTAATGAATGAAATTTTAACAAGAAGGGGCACTTGGGGGAAAGTTTTAAAGCATAACAGGCATCAAGCACCAATAGCTTTAATGAAAAAAATCCTCCTTCCTATTTTTCTCAGGAGGCCTTCATTACTCATTACTCAAAGGAAATAACTGTGTTTCTTGAAATAAAAGGTAATTTAATAATCCTTGAATTACTGAAGCCTTTGTATAAACCTGAAGGTCTAAAAACAGATGAAATTCAGACACTTAAAATTTGATTTCACACGATGTAAGAACTATAATATATACTATACATAGATCATTTGAAACATTTCCACTTCTACTTTTTCCACACAGTGGACTGCGTATCCCATCAGTGATCTCAAAGGACGGCAATTGTTTTGTTTTCCCCAAAGTAATCTGGCAAAATTGAAGTTTTCCTATCCGTTAATAACTCTTCTGTTTCATTTGATCAGTGAAGACAAAAGTTGGTGCTTTTCTAATTAATACGTTGCTTTCAAGTTTACAGTTTCTTGGAACACATAAATGCTTGGAGCTGAAGCTATCAGTTTTAAGGTCTTCTTTTTTTCATCCACTCCTAACCTGTTTGCTTTTCTTTTGTTTTTTTTTTAATTTTTTAAGTGTTTTATTTATTTTTGAGAGAGATCATGAGCAAGGGAGGGTCAGAGAGAGAGGGAGACACAGAATCCAAAGACAGGCTCCAGGCTCCGAGCTGTCAGCACAGAGCCTGAAGGCGGGGCTCAACCCACGAACTACGAGATCATGACCTGAGCTGAAGTCGGACGCTCAACAGACTGAGCCACCCAGGCGCCCCTGTTTGCTTTTCTCTACCAGTCCTTCTGCTGCCACTGTTAACAGGAGTTAGGAGAAGTCCTCCAACATGGTTCGCTCGACAGCATGACTACCTGAGCCGTTTGCCAACATTAATCATGCAGAACCCTCCACAGCACTGCCCGCAGCGCGTTATGCAGGAAAACTGCAGTACATGCTCATCATGTAAAGCAAGCGCATCGGCAATTAGGTAATGACTGTTTAGGAATAATGAGTTTTGAAAATGACACACCTAACATTTACAAGAACTTAAAACTTAAGAGAAAATCTCAAAGAAACAATGTACCAAGATCACCATGGAAATCACATATATATAAGCGAAATCGAGCTTTCACTAACAAGACTAGCTTCTGGAAAATTCGAATTATTTATGCAACCGAGACCAACATATTCACAAACTTTGTAAACACAAATTTGAATACATGTCTCAGTTGCCTTTGCTATATATAATTTGGAGAAATAAAAATTATAATTCAGCCTTCATCTACTGTTTAACAGTAGAAGAGTTGACAAAATATAACATTTTGTTCTATATTTGTCATACTCTTAAGACACTCATTAATAGTACAAAGATTAGGGGGGCCTGGGTGGCTCAGTCAGGTAAGCAACTGACTTTGGCTCAGGTCATGATCTCATGGTTCATGGGTTCAAGCCCTGCACCGGGCTCTGTGCTGACAGCTCAGAGCCTGGAGCCTGCTTCCGATTCTATGTCTCCCTCTCTCTCTGCTTCTCCCCCACTCCCGCTCTCTCTCTCTCTCTCTCTCAAAAATAAATCAAACATTAAAAACATTTTTTAACTTAAAAAATAGTACAAAGACTATACACAACCCTCAAAGTATATGAAAACGAAACAGAAAAATTAAGGAAAATCTTAGAAAAGATACCACCACTATTATATGCCATCAAGAGTTAAAAATTTTGAGAAAGCTGAAGTGATATATTAATGTCCGATAACATAGCCTTAAAGAGAAAACATTACCAAAAATCAAGGGAGACATTTCATATTGATTAAAAAGTTAATTTTTCAGGAAGAGATAACAATTATATTTCCTAATAATAGAGCCTCAAAAGATATGAAGCAAAAATGGGTAGGATAAAAGGGAGAAATATAAAATTCAGAATTCCAGTAAGAGATTTTAATAATTCTTTCAGAAACGGGCAGAGCGGCTGGAAATGCAAAGAAGACAGTTTATTACAATAGTGCTCTCCGTCACCGGGACTCAACTGCGATTTGCACATAGCATTTTACCAAAACAGACCATCTGCTAGAACAGAAAACAAGTCATGATGGATTTAAAATGATTAAGGCCAATTAAAGTATATGTCCTTTGTCCAAAATTAAATTTAAAAAACAATAAGACATCCAGAAACACGCCAAATATATGTAAATTTAACACACTTCTAAATAAGCCATGGGTCAAAGAAGAAATTGGTGAAAACTGGATATTTTGAAATAAGCTTATAGGAAATGTAACATTAATATTTATGGAACACAGCTAAAGCAATGCTGAGAAGAAAAATTATGGTTTTAGTGCTTCAATTAGAAAAGAGGTCGAAAAATAGTCACCTAACCTTTCACCTCGTGGTAGGCACCAGTGTGCATGCTCTGTATAATCCATTCCCCGTGAGTGTGAGTGTCCTCACCAGGTAGGCTCTTTCAAAAGAGGTTGTAAAAGTCAGAGACAAAAGGACAAAGATATTCAAAGCCAAGCAGATGGTTTTTTGTTGGCCTGGAAGTAAACTCTCACGTTGTAGACAGCCGCAAGCCCGGGACCTGAGAGTGACTTCTAGTCCCCGAGCGCGGTCCCTGGCTGACAGCGAGCAAGAAGATGGGACCTCATACAGACACTAGGAAGTAAGTTCTGTCAGCCAACTAAAAGAGCTTTAAAGTGGCTTTTCCCCACTCCTCATCCTCCAGATGAGGACGCAGCCCGCTGACATCCTGATTTCAGCCTAGGAAGATGCGGAGCAGAGACGCCACCTAAAACCTGTCAAACTCCTGACCCATGACATCTGTTGGACAAAGAAATGTATGTTGCTTTAAGCTGCTAAATTGGTGGTAATCTGCTATGCAGCAATAGGAAAGTAACGTACTGTTTTAAAACACAGTGTACTAATAGAAAATTTGAGATACAGTTAAGGCCAACAGATCAGGAGACGATTGCCATTGAAAAGACAATTTGTTATACGCACAGATCCCAAGATATGGAAGCAGATCACAGAGTGGAGACGTGGGGGGACCCGTGGGAGAGCACGGAGTTCAGTCAGAAGGCAAAGGGAACAGAAGGAAACTGTGGGCAGGAACCTCTGTTGTGCTTTCCACAAACACAGCCAGGTGAGAGGGGGTAAGCAGGGTTAGGATTTTTCTAGTTTGAATAATTTCAGTAGGCTCTCGGGCTCAGGGCCAGCGCCTAGTGGCCCGGAATGTGAGAGCCCGATAAAGGAGGAGGTAGGGGTGTGGGCTCTGGATTGGCTGGTTTGCATAAGAAAGGCACATTCACTGGCCAGTTGTTTACTAGTTGCTTAACCTTGGAGGGAGGTACCTTCCGGGTACCTCCCCAGCAAAGCCCCCAGTAATAGCAAACATCAGAATAAAGATAATAAAAGACAGGGTTAATATATATACACCTCAAAAAGACTGAAGAACAGATTAAACACAAAAGCAATAGATGGAAATAAGTGATAAAGACAGGAGTAACAATCAATGACATTGAAAAACAGACAAAATATAGGGCAAATCACAAAGTAAAAAATCTGGTTCTTTGATCTTAAAGAATAAAAGAAAATCTGCCTCATGAAACAAAAAATCTGGTTCTTTGAAAAGATCAACAAAATAAATATACCCATTACTATACTGATCCAGAAAAAGAATATAAATTATCACTATCAGAATTCAGAATTGGGACACCTGGGTGGCTTAGTTGGTTAAGCACCTGACTCTTGATTTTGGTCATGATCTCACTGTTCTTAAGATCAAACCCCGCATCAGGCTCTCTGCTGACAGAGCCTGCTTGGGATTCTTTCTTTCTCTCTCTCTCTCTCTCTCTCTCTCTCTCTCTGCCCTTCACCTGCTCGTGCTCTCTCTCTTCCTCCCTCTCTCTCTCTCAAAATTAATAAATGAACTTAAAAAATAAACTTTATTTTGGTATTTTAGGAGCAAATAATAGGAAAATTAAGCTATACACACAATTCCAGTTCCAATATAGCCAAATACTAACAAAATATAGTCAAGATTTTTAGTTTGATGTTACTTATCTATTTTTCTTTTGTTGCCTGTGCTTTTGGTATCATATCCAAGAAATCATTGCCAAGTACAATGTCAAGCAGGTTTCCCCCTACAATTTCGTCTAGGATTTTACAGTTTTGGGTCTCTGTTTAAGTATTTAATCCATTTTGACTTGATTTTTGTGTATGCTGAATGGTAAGAGTCTGCTATGGTCTGAATGTTTGTGCCCCCCAAATTCATATGTTCAAATCCTAATGCCCAGTGATATTAGGAGGTAGGGCTTTTGAGAGGTAATTAAGTCATGAAGATGCTTATGAAAGAGGTTCTAGAGATCCCTAGCCCCTTTCACCAGGTGTGGACACAGCTTAGAAGGCCCCAGCTACGGACCAGGAAGATGACCCTCACCAGAACATGACTAACATGACCATGATGGTGAATTGTGGACTTCCCAGTCTCCAAAACTGTGAGAAATAAATTTCTGTTTTTTATAGGCTACTCAGTCTGTGGTATTTTGTTAGAGCAGCCAGAATGGACTAAGACAGGATCTAATTTTTCTCTTCTGAATGTGGATATCCAGCTTTTCCAACATCATGTTTTGAAGGGACTATCCTCTCCCCAACGTGCATTCTTGACACTGTCGTGATCCATATACATGGGTTTGTTTCTGGACTCTCTACTCCTTCCCATTGTTCTCTGTCTTTATGTCAGTACCATACTGTTTTAATAATCGTAACTTTGTAATATATTTTGAAACCAGGAAGTATGAGGCTTCTGGCTTTGTTCTTCTCTCTTAGGATTGCTTTGGCTATTTGGGGTCTTTTGTGATCCTTATGAATTTCTATGGAAAAATTTTTTTGGAAATTCTCGTATGTGCAGCTGCAGCAAACATTAAATATGGCCAGAGTACCATAAAACTTCACACTAAAGGCCTTTAGCTCAATTTCTATTATCAAATTCATCATGTCCAACTTTCAACAAAAAATTACAAGACATGCTAAAAGGCAAGAAAAAGCACTGTCTGAAGAGCTAAAGCAAGCATCAGAACCAGATTCAAAGATAACACAGATTTTGGAAGTATCCATGAATTCAAAATAAACTATGATTGGGGCTCCTGAGTGGTTCAGTTAGTTAAGTGTCTGACTCTTGATTTTGTCTCAGGTCATGATCTCACCCTTTGTGAGATGGAGTCCCCACACTGGACTCTGTGCTGATAGTACAGGGCCTGCTTGGGATTCTCTCTCCCATTATCTCTGCCCCTCCCTCACACACTCTTTCTAATTAAATAAACATTTTTTAGGGTAAATAAAGTAAACTATGATTAATATGTTAAGGACTGTAATGGAAAAACAGACGACATAAAAGAACAAATGGGAAAGTTACACAGAATGATGGAAACAGTTAAGAAATAAAAACACTGTAAGAGAAGTGAAGATTGCCCTTATTGAGCCCAACAATAGACCGGACACAGTTTAAAAATTAATGAGCTTGAATTCTGTCAACAGAAATTTCCTAAACTGAAATACAAAGATAAAAAAGAATTAGGGAAAAAAAAGTCCTAAATGGAACATTGAAGAACTCTGGGACAATTTAAAAGATCTAACATACTGCTAATTGGAATTCCAGAAAGAGAAGAGTAAGAGAACAAAATAGAAAGAAAATTTGAAGTGACAATGACTAAAAATGTTCCCAAACTAATAGCAAACATATAATCTAGACCCAGGAAGCTTAGAAAGCGCCAAGCATGATCAGGGCACCTGGGTAGCTCAGTTGGTTAAGCATCCAACTTCAGCTCAGATCATCATCTTGTGGTCCGTGGATTTGAGCCCTGTGTTGGGCTCTGTGCTGACATCTCAGAGCCTGGATCCTGCTTCAAATTCTGTGTCTCCTTCTCTCTCTCTCCACCCCTCCTCCACTCATGCTCTGTCTCTCTCTCAAAAATAATCATTAAAAGTTAAAAAAAAAAATCAACCATGATAAATACCAAAAAAATCTATACCTAGGTATGTCATATTCAAATCAAAGGCAAAGAAGAAATATTGAAAGAAGCCAGAGGGAAGAATAAAGTAAGAAATAGCAGGTTTCTCATCTGAAACCACTGTGTTGAAAGAACAAGAAACACCAACCTAGAATTCTATATCCAGTGCAATTATCCTGCAAATGTGAAAGGGAAATAAAGACTTTCTCAGACAAAAACAGAAAATTCATTGCCAACTGATCTGCCCAGTAGAAATATTTTTAAAGTTTTTTCATGGAGAATAATAATGATATGTGTCAGAAACTCAGAACTACATTTAAAAAAATAAGAAGACTGAAATGGAATAGATAAAATCTATTTAAAATTCTTTAAACCAAGTAGGAAAATTATACAGTAAAAAATTTAACAGAAAATAAATAGCTGTAGCCATTTACCATTTAAGAGCCAGGATGTTCAGTACTGGATTCCAAAGTCCTTTCATTCTGGCAGTGTAAATGCCACCCATCTACTCAAACTTCTGATAAAGACTGCTATATGCATATGTTTTTCTTTTCTCTTTTTTTTCATTTTTAAAATCAAGGTCCTGAGTGCTATATTTGGTATGTGCTGGGAACAGGGTGAGAAAGGACTAGCCTAAGACTGAGGCAAGATGTGGGAACCAGAGGTAATGTTCCAGTGGACTTGGGTGGGAGTTCAATACAACGTCTGTAGATTTTAAGGTGTTGGAGAACACGCAAGGAGCAAGTTGGGTACACTTGTATTAAATGGAATTTTAAAAAATCACTTACCTCAAGCGACTTTGAATTCAGTTGAATACAAGGCATTTGGGTTGATAACAGCTTACAGGAATATGCTGCAAAGTGGGAAATAAAGAGATCACGTATTTGAAGACTCAATACCTTCCATGAGCTCATTTTTTTAAAATAAAAAATCTATATTCTTTATTCATCATACTCTGTCTTATGACTAGTTCAAACTCTAGTAGCCTATCACAAATACTGTGCAAGGGTTGTGGAAGGAAAAAACGGAAACATTGGTTCATTTTTATCTTAATCAGCAACTTAAGTAGAAAAGGTTGGGAAGGAGCATAAAACTAATGGCTAAATCTGTACCTTTAAATGCCTGTGGATTTTTATTTTTATTATCTCTCTGTGACATGAGATTCAGTTCATGCTTTATCTCAATTCCAAGTCCTGAGGAATCCAAGTTCTGTTGCATCAAGCCACTATATCAGCATATTATTCCTACTGTACTAATAAAATCCTAGTTGTGATTAAAAGAAATAAACCCACCCAATGCTCATAATAACATTCAATGTGATGATCAAATTATACATCTCAGGGGGATGTCTCAGTTGGTTAAACATCCAACTTCGGCTCAGTTCATGATCTCACAGTTCTCTGGGCTCGAGCCCCGCATTGGTCTCTGTGCTGGCAGCTCAGAGCCTGGAACCTACTTCGGATTCTGTGTCTCCCTCTCTCTGCCCCTCTCCTGCTCGTACTCTGTCTCTGTCTCTCACAAAAATAAATAAACATTAAAAACGTTTAAACAGATTTATACAATATCACTTTTAAATTTGTTAAGTTTATTTCGTTTTGAGAGAAAGAGAGCATAAGTGGGGGAGGGGCAGAGAGAGAGAGAGAGAGAGAGAGAGAGAATCCCAAGCAGGTTCCATCCTGTCAGTGCAGAACCTGACATGGGGCTCAGTCCCGTGAACTGTGAGATCACGACCTGAGCGAAAATCAAGAATCAGATGCTTAACTGACTGAACCACCCAGGCATCCCAGGAAATAATCATTTTTAAATGAACTTCCTCATCAGTTATTTGTTCATCTAATGCTTCCTAAGTAAATAGTGGTTCTTCCCCCCAAAGAATACCGTGATCTTTAAGTCTAATTTCTATTTTGAAGCCTGTGAATATTTGCTTTGCATTGCTACAGCAGTTTTTCAAAACCAGAGATTCTAAACTTTTCCAAGAATTCTAAAGATTCCCTGATACATTTTTTAAATGTTTATTTATATTTTAGAGGGGGAGGGAGTGAGAAAGGGGCAGAGAGAGAGAGAGAGGACAGATGATCTGAAGCAGGCTCTGCACTGACAGGAGAGAGCCCAATGTGGAGCTTGATCCCAGAAACCGTGAGATCATGACCTGAGCTGAAGTCAGACACTTAAATAACTTAGCCACGCAGGTGCCCCAAGATTTCCTGATACATTTTATTGCAATGTTCATGTTTCCGCTTTTATTTTGTAATACATTACTGACAAAGTTAACTGCCTGGTGCTGGCAGTTTCTGCACCAGCACGCAGGTTGGAGAATTAATATTTGTGCCGGACACAGACAGGCCAGCCTCCACCTGTGGGTTCCAGTGCTGTCCCCAAAAGGAGACTTCTGTCCTAAGCTGTTGCTGCTGCTGGCTTGCTATAAACAAAGGCTAAAAAGTCTCCAGGTAGAGGTTCCTCAAAAAGTTACTAATAGAACTACCCTACCACCCAACAATTGCACTACTAGGTATATACACAAAGGATACAAAAATACCAATTCAGAGACACATGTGCCCCAATGTTTACAGCAGCATTATCAACAATAGCCAAAATATGGAAAAGGCCCAAAAGTCCATTGAATGGATAGATGAATGGATAAAGAAGAGGTGATATATATACAGATATATACCTACATACATATAATGAAATATTACTCAGCCATCAAAAAGAATGAAATCTTGCCATTTGCAATGACATGGATGGAGCTAGCATGCATTATGCTAAACAAAACAAGTCAGTCAGAGAGAGACAACTACCATACGATCTCACTCAGATGTGGAATTTAAGAAACAAAACATGAAATAGGGGAAGGGAAAAAGAGAGAGGGAGGGGGGCAAACCATAAGAGACTGTTAATGAGAGAGAACAAACTGAAGGCTGCCGAAGGGGAGGCGGGTGGGGAAAGGGCTCACTGGGTGAGGAGTGCTAAGGAGGGTACTTGTAATGAGCACTGGGTGTTACACGTAAGTGATGAACCACTAAATTCTACTCCTGAAACCAACACAACACTGTATTTTAACTAGAATTTAAATAAAAACGAAACAAACAAAAAGTACTTGAATAAAAAAAAAATTCTCCATATATGATGATGAGAATTCAAATCCGTATGCAAGCACTGAGGGCCTACTCGTACCCAGCATCGTATTGGGTGGAAAGGAAGATTTACCACAGATGTGTGATAAGCCTCTGAAAACCTCAGAAAGCAAAGCTAACACAAAAGAGAAAAAAACACACATAACAACTATTATATCGGTGAACCAGATATAATAGTACAGATGCTGCTGAGGTCAAGAAGCAGCAGACTGTGTTGATTGTGTTATCGGAAAGCTTTCAGGGGGCGCCTGGGTGGCTCGGTCAGTTAAGCATCCGACTTCAGCTCACGTCATGATCTCATGACTTGTGAGTTTGAGCCCCGCTCATACTGTGCTCTTTGACAGCTCAGAGCCTGCAGCCTGCTTTGGATTCTGTGTCTCCCTGCTTTCTGCCCCCTCTCCCCATCCTGTGCTCATTCAGGCTCTCTCTCTCTCTCTCTCAAAAATAGACAAACATTTTTTAAAAAGCTTTCAGAAGTTAATAGAACGAGTAATCATAGAAGACAGATAACAAACGTGACAGGAGTCCTTCTTTTCACCTGTGGCCATTGTCAAAACCAATCCTGACATACTGATTCCTGAAAGTACATCAGTAAGTAAACCTCCTGCCAAGTCCTTAGTCCAATTTTGTTTGTAACCAGTATCAAGACTGTTAATAAGTGTACAGGGTTAGCCAACCCGAGCTCCATGAGAGACGGCAGTAATTAGAGCTGCCTCAACATGCACGGAGGCAGCAGCCAGCTTTTCTAAAGCCCTCACTGGACCCAGTGCTTCAGAAAGAACTGTGGAGACACATCTCATTTAATCGTCACAAGCACCAGAGGAATCACCGTTATCTCAATTTTATTAATGAAGAAACTGAGGGTTAGAAAAGCCCACAGAAGTGCAAGTGTGTAACTACAGAGCAGAAGATTCGGGCTCAAAACGTGGTTCTTGTAACTCCAAAGTCTGTGATTTTAACCCACTAGGCTCTAACTGTCCATCAGCTGATGAGTGGATCAAGAAGATGTGGTATATATACATAATGGAGTACTACATGGCAATGAGAAAGAATGACATCTGGCCATTTGTAGGAAAGTAGATGGACCTTGAGGGTATCATGCTAAGTGAAATAAGTCAGGCAGAGAAGGACAGATACCATATGTTTGCACTCATAGGTCTGACAGGAGAACAGGAGAGACCTAATGGAGGACCAGGGGGAGGGGAAGAGGGAAAGTGAGTTGGGGAGAGAGAGGGACACAAAACCTGAGAGACTATTGAATACTGAAAATGAACTGAGGGTTGAAGGGGGAGGAGGAGGGGAAAAGAGGTGGTGGTGACGGAGGAGGGCACTTGTGGGGAAGAGCACTGGGTGTTGTATGGAAACCAATTTGACAATAAACTGCTTAAAAAAAGAAAAACCACTAGGCTCTAGATTATCTTCGAAAGATACAAAGATGTATCTCAGACACAGCTCCATTGTTTTCTCTTTGAATCCACTCCCCAGCCATTCAGACTCACGAAAGTAAGGTGAGAGCTCTCTAACAAAGGCTATTGCTTTTCTTGGAAAAGAAAATAGGCCCAGGAAGCCTCTCAGAAAACAAGTTATGTCAGCAGGGTCTTGGGTTTATACGAAAGTTCACTGACTCCGTTTCTAGCTGGTGTCGCAGGCGCAGCCTCTAAGGGATGACAAGAGGTCCCAGTACTCAAAGGTGTCAGGGGACTGTAGGCTGCATTCAGGCAACAGCCGTGTTTTGCTTTGCCCTTACAAAATTTTATACATTTGAGCCGACATCTATGCATCAAGATATTTCATATCAAACTACAAAATTCTTAATTATCTTTTAAGAACAAAGAACCTGTTCCAACAGCGGACACTCATTTCCCAAAGTCAAGAATGCACTGCGTGTCCCTGAAGGGCCAGCGCCCTCCCTGTGGACTTCCCCCTCCAGCCCGTGTGTGCTGCCCCTCACTCTTGTCCTGTCCGATTCTTCCAGATGTTTGAAAGCCTTGTTTTAAGAAACTAGAGAGTTTGTTTCCTTTCTTCCTTCAAGTCCACCAGTTACTAAACAATTTTTTTTAATGGATGCAGTTTAATATGGCAGTTTTCTAAGAATACAGTTATTCTGAGCCAAGAATCCTTCAAGGAAATTACAGACTTCTAACAAAAATAAGTTTCATTCTATAAGGATAAAAAGTCCCCTCCTAACAACAATGGCTGTGTCTCATCTAGCTGGGGTTTCAGTCCCGAGCTGAGGAGACAGTGGAAGGCTCAAGAAAAATGAATAGTCCTTGGGTTGTCAGTCTGGAAAGAATGATTGGGTGCAATTTAGGAAGACAGTAGGAGAGCAGCCATTCTCCTTCGTGGTGCCGGGTCAGCTGAGCCCCTTCACAGGATATGCACTAAGTTACTGTAGTCACTAAGTTCACGGTTATCAACAAACACAGCAAGTCACACGAAAGCCAAAATATGGAAGAGCTGGCAAAAGGAGAGCATAGCATAGTATGTCTTCAAATATTTGCCAGGTGGATAAATGAGTGACTACATCATCCTCGGAGTCCTTAAATTACATTAATATCTAGCGTTCATGAAGGACATGTACATGCTGCACCTCAAGCTAAGGTCTTCACAGAGATGACCTCCAGGCAGCCTCACAACAGCCCTATGAGGCTAAAACTATTATTATCCCCACTTTACAGACAAGAAGTTGATGTTTAAAGATGTTACATAGATCCTTCAAAAATAATCAACCCTTCATTGACTCTGGGTTCTCTTCCAGCTACACCCTATTTCTCTGCTCCCCTTCACACCAAAACTCTGGAAGGCTCCTCTGTACCCACTGCCCCCTCATCAGTGAGGGCAGACACATCAGCCTACCAAACGTATCCCAAATGTAGTGCCTCCCTCACCCTTCCCATCACATTCTAGAGCAAATCACCATCGTCTCTTGTCTAGACTTCTACAAAGGCTTCCTACCTGATCTCCTGACTTCCATTCAGTCCAGTCTCCACATAGTAGCCAACAGATATTGTTAAAACACAAATTAGATCATCTTACTCTCTGGCTTGAAACTGTACACATTTCTTATTGCAGCCTGACAAGCTCTTCATCTCCTCGCTTCTCTGCTTTGCTGCCTGTACTCCCATGACACTGGCCTTCTGATTGTTCCTCAAACACGGCATAGGCCCGACCAGAGCCACCGTGCTCACTATACTCCTTGCCTGGAACACTCATCCTAAGAACCACCCTCTTTCCATTTGCTTCGAAAGTCACCTCTTTAACAGGTGTTCCATTTAATTACCTTCTCTACCTCTTGGTATGCCTTTCTTTGTTTTTACTCTTAGCTGATTTTACTGATTTACTTTACTGATTTTAATATCATAACACACAGTGATTTCCTTATTAATTTTATCTTCTCTACTTGTATATATATTTCATAAGGACAGAGAGTATTTTTTACTCCCAGATCCTAGATTTTCCTGGTATCTAGCAAGGATTCGGCATTCATTGAATGAATAAATGTAGAATAAACAAGTGAGTGGAGACAACATTTAAGGTATCCAGAGCACACGGACTCATTTTATCATATATGTTAATCTAAATAAAGCCAGCTACCATGAGGATTATGAAAAAAAATAATTTCAATTCCTTGTCACCATTGAAATTTGAATATGCACAGCTAACAGTATCTCTACTCCTATTCTCCATACCTCCACCCTAAGACATAATCATGCAGTAAAGTTAAGGGGGAAAGGGCCAAAAAAAGTGACATTGGAGGTTGGGGGGAAAATAACTGAATATTCTAATAATCAAAATATTTATGGATAAAGATATATTTAGAATACCTGTTCAACCATATTTGTAAAAACTTTGTATCAATTACCTATGTTAATTGCAGTTTCTTGTTTATCTCCTGTCAAGACCCATATTTTTATGTTTGCTTCCAGTAGAGTTGTTATCGTTTCTGGAACACGCGCTTGAAGGTGATCTTCAATGGCTGTGGCACCAAGCAGCAGAAATTTCTAGATGTTTTTTGAAAGAGATATTTTTCATTACTAGTTAAGATAAAAAAACATTTTAAGATGAAATAAATTGGGCAAATTTTGGTAAAAGATATGCATTCTCCTTATTATGTGAAGTCCCATACCTGTATACACACACACATACTTTTTTCTAGTCTCTTCCATGGGTCTGTTAGTCCGTCTACAGTTATGATCTACAAGTGATCATGAGCACATTAAATTTCCATGCCTGAATTTCTTCATCTATTAACTGGAAAAGGTGGGCGGGGTGCGGGGGGGAGGAGGGGAATGACTCACAGAATTATTGTGAGAGTTAACATTTGGAAAGTGAGTAGAATAATATCTAGCAGATTATAACTAGGGAATTAGGTCTAGAGAGGTGAGCCCCCTTCTTTTATTATTCTTCAAAAATTATCATCATCATTCTTGGTCTTCTATTCCTGTAAGAATTTTAGAACAAACTGGTCAAGTTCTGTAAAAATCCTGTTGGGAGTTTTATGCATTTCCTATATGAGTCCCTGTATTACATTAAGTTCATAAGTTGCTTTGAGGAGAAGTACCACATTTAATAATACTGGAGTTTCTCCTATATTCCATACACCCATCCATTGACAGAAGTCCTTACAAACAATTTCAAATTTTTCTCCATAAATTTCTTAGCACCAGATGGTTTATTTTTTGTTTCTACTGTGAATTATTTCCCTATCACTGTAGAGATTCAAACAGAAGTTCAAAGGTAGATAAAGAGGTTTATGTAAAACATAAATTATTTCCCAGAAGCCAGCACAGTATAAAGGTTCAAGGGTTTTTTTACATTGCTATTAGTTGTTAAAGTGAAATTAAGATATAAAACAAGCTAATTCTGTGCTGATCAGTGGAATTGAAATAATTTGAGATACTATCATATATAAACTATAAATTAAACTTTAAAATAACCATAAAAATTTTAGTCTTCTTAATGACAGCTGAACATTCCAAGTCATATTAATCCTATTAGACATTATTTATTTTCATTCTGTTTTTGTCCCATTTCTACTATAATACCTTCAAGATATTTCTATATTGAAACTTTGGATTTTAATGTAAAATTTCCCACAATTAGCAAAAAGTATTTTCATTAATGATTTATGTTTCCAGGTATGAAACATGGAATTTAAAAATAGTGCTTTAAACTTTTTCATGATAAAAACACTTAGCTAACAAGGAATAAAAAGGATCCCTTCCTGATTATGGCAAGAGGAGGGGGAAAGTAAACACTGTGAAATACTCCCAGATCATTCTGTTCTCCTCACAAGGGTCTGTACTGAAGGGAACCTATCTTATCAGAGACGTATCAACTTGGGCTCATCAGAGCCCATCAATCTGAGGCAAGGAGAATGCTCATCTCTAGTCCCTTCTAGTTTTGATGTGAAAGGAATAGAAATACACTCTCTCTCTCACTCTCTCTCTCTCTCAAAAACAAATAAACATAAAAGAAAAAAAACCTCCCAGCAAACCTGGAACAGGGGAAGACTTCCTCAACTTAATAAAAAACATCTACTAAAAAGTCTATAGCTAATGTTGTATTTAATAGTGAGAAACTAGATGCTTCTCTCCTTAAGACAGGGAACTGGGTAAGGATGTCCCTCGTACCACTCCTACTCACCACCATACTGGAAGTCCTAGCTAGTACAATAAGACAAGGAAATAAGAGGTAAAAGGCCTGGAAAGAAGAAATAATAATGGCTTTATTTGCAGGTGACATAATTGTTTATGTGGAAAATTCTAAAGAATCAACAAATGGAACTAATGAGTGATTCTAGCAATATTATATGTGGGTAATATACAAAAATCAATGAATAATTGGAATTTGAAATAAAATAACAATACCATTTACTTTAGCATCTAAAGGGTGTATATAAGTATAAATCTAACAAAATATTTACAAGATGTATATGAGGAAAACTACAAAACTCTGATGAAAGAAATCAGAGAAGACCTAAATGAAGGGGAAGATCTGGGGCACCTGGGTGGCTCAGTCAGCTGGGCAGCCTACTTCAGCTCAGGTCATGATCTCACAGTTGGTGGGTTCAAGCCCCATGTTGGGCTGGAGCCTGCTTCAGATTCTGTGTCTCCCTCTCTCTCTGCCCCTCTCCCACTCACACTCTGTGTCTCTATCTCAAAAATAAATAAACGTTAAAAAATTAAAAAAAAAAAAAGAAGGGGAAGATCTATCAAGTTCAGGGTGGAAACCTCATGGTTCACGGTTGGTACTGTTGTGATGTCAGTTCTTTTCAGTTTGCTATATACATTCAATGTGATCTCTATCTCAATCACAGAGAGTTATTTTGTGGATATCAATAAACTGATTCTAAAGTTTTTATTAAAAGACCAAAGACTTAGATTAGCCAAGATAATATTGAAGAGGAACAAAATCAGGGAGCTGACACCACCCAATTTCAAGAGTCACTATACAGCTACAGTAATCAAGGCAGTGTGTCATTGCTCAAAGAATGGACAAATAGGCCATTGGAACAAAACAGAAAGCCCAGAAATAGATGCACGCAAATACAGTCAACTGACCTTTGACAGAGGAACAAAGGCAATTCAGCAGAGAAGTCCTTTTCAACAAATAGTGCTACGACAAGTGGACGGGCACATTTACACAATACAATGAATCCAGACATGACCTTACACTTTTCATACAAATGAACTCAAAATGGATCATAGACCTGAATGTAAAATGCAAAACTATAAAACTTCTAGAGACAAAAGGAGAGAATTGAAACAACTTTGGGTTTGTTGTTGGTTTTGTTGTTGTTCTTCTTCTTAGATACCGAAAGCATGATCCACAAAAGAAAAAATTGATATTTAGACTTTATGAAAATTAAAAACCTGTTCTGAGAGGGGCGCCTGGATGGCTCAGTCAGTTAAGCATCCAACATCAGCTCAGGTCAAGATCTCATGGTTGGTGAATTTGAGTCCTGCATCAGGTGAGCTCGAGCCCTGCTTCAGGTGAGCTTAACTCCTGCTTGGAGTAAAAAGGAGCCCCACTTCATTGTGGGATTCTCTCTCTCTCTCTCTCTCTCCTTCTCTCTCTGCCCCTCACTCACTTGCACCTTCTCTCTTTCAAAAACAAAACAAAACAAAAAAACATGTTCTGTGAAAACGACTATTAAGATAATAAGAAGACAATCGACAAACGGGGGAAAAATACTTTTAAAACCCATCTCTGATAAAGGACTTGTAACCAAATACACAAAGAACCCTTAAAACTTGACAGTAAGAAAATCAACAATCTAATTAAAAAGTGGGCAAAAGGTTTAAGCAGACACCTCGGCAAAGAAGATACACAGTTATCACCAGGCCTATGAGAAGATCACATAGCATCAGAGAAATGCACACTAAAACAACAGTGAGGCACCACCACCTATCAGAACGCCCCAAATCCAAATGCTGGCAAGGATGTGAAGCAACAAGAAGTCTTACTTGTTGCTCGTGGGAATGCACAGCCATTTTGGAAGACAGTTTGGCAGCTTTGAAAAGCTAAACATTGTGTTACCACATGTTCGGGGAATCCTGCTTCCTGGTATTTACCCTAATGAATTGAAGACTTACATACACACACACACACACAAATAGCCTTGAAATTTATAGCAGCTTTCTTCATAATTCCCAGAATTTAGAAGCAAACCAAGATGTCTTAGGTGAATGGATAAACTGTGGTACATCCACACAAAAGAGTAGTATTCAAAAAAAGAAAAAGAAATGTGCTATCATCATTAAAGGACATGAAGGAATTTAAATGCATATTCCTACGCAAAAGCAGCCAATCTGAAAAGGCTACCTACTTATGATTACAACTATATGAACTTCTTCAAAAGGCAAAACTGAGGAGTAAGTGAAAAAAACAAGGTCAGTGGTTGCCAGCGGCTCAGGAGGAAGGGGAAGAATGAATAGGTGAGCACAGATCTGTAAGGCACTGAAGCTTTTCTATATGATACTGCGGAAGTGGATAGTGACATGCATTTATCAAAACCCACAGAACTGCACAACAAGAGCAAATTCTAATGTAAACCATGGAGTTAATAATGTATCAATATTGGTTCATCAACCGTAACAAATGTACCACACTGATATAAAATGTTAATCACAGAGGAAACTGCGCAAGGGGTAGAGAAGGAGTATATGTGAACTGTTTATACACTGTGGGTGAAAGGGAAGGGATGGTAGTAAGACATGAATGAATATATCTGACCATTTTCAGTGTCATTTTAGCATCACAGAGCCTGTCATTTGCATAATGACTCAGGCTACAGAGACATCCTAGTCACACTAAACAGGGTCATTGAGTTTTTTTGACTCCTGTACTTCTTAATATTCTTTTTTTTATGTTTATTTGAGAAAGAGAGGGAGACACAGATTCTGAAGCAGGCCACAGGCTCTGAGCCGTCAGCAGAGCGTGATGTGGGTGTAAGCTCACAAGCCACAAGATCATGACCTGAGCCAAAGTCAAGTGCTTGACCAACTGAGCCACCCAGGCACCCCAGAGTCCTGCACTTTTTAAACTCAGAGTCATGGAGAGAAAACCCAGTTTTTTGTTAAATAGTACAATAGTGCTTTGTTAAAGTGTCTAAAACTGATTAGGTTTCCATTAAGACTTTCCAAGTACTGTATGTAGCTTGTTGCTAGCAACGGGTACACAGGGAGTCTTTAAAATATAATATGGCACTCACCCAGGTCAAAAACCACCAGGACCAGATGGGAAAAACTGGCCCTTGATAGCCCTCTTACCATTTTTTTTTTTTTACCAACCCTTGAAGTTTAAGGCAAAGAATACCAAGCAGTCAACATCATGTCCCGCCAATTACAAAGTTACCTACGTTCGTTGGAAGCAGAGAAGCCTAAAATATTCAACCCCCAATATTTCATTCATCTATTCAACTAATACTTTCTAAACACCAACTGTTTGCCAGGCACTGTGTACATGCTGGAGTCTCAGCTGATGACCTCCAGTGATAACGCCGGATAACATGAGTGAGCCAGTCAGCTTGAGGGTTCCAATTCCCTGACCTTGCCACCCACCTCACATACCTGGCAAAGGCAAATGTACTTGCTTTTTTCTCATCCTATGAATTCCTTACTCTTTTCCCACTTATGACTTACAGACTGAAACTTAAAACTAAAATATAAAACATATCAGTTTGGTTGAAAAAGAATAGCATAATAATGCTTGTCCAGTCTTGAACTGTCGAAACTGGAACTTGAAAAGTTCCAGAGGCCAATTTTCAACTGCCCCAATTTCTTCCCAGTGGGTGGGAGCAGCAGACGAGTTGCTGGGAACATAAGGAAGAGGAGGGTTACATAAATCAGTTAGTTTCTTTGCTGTGCTGTCAACAGATGTGGAGTGACCACCCATGGGGGCTACTGCAGCACATTCATGCACTTGGTGTGAAGCTAGGTTAGGTTCCTAATCTTTCAACATAGGACTTTGAAGAAAAGATGGACCCAATGATGTCAAGAAACCCTCCGCTCCCCCAGTCTAAATCTGCTCTGGTGGTGCTCCTGCAGGAATGAAATGCAGAGTTCATGGAATCAAATGACAAAAGAACCCAAGTCAAGAAACTAAGAATGAACCCAAGAATACAGGTGTGCTGGTTCAAAGGGGCACACGCACCCCAGTGTTCATAGCAGCACCACTGACAACAGCCAAAGCATGGAAAGAGCCTAAATGTCCATCGATGGATGAATGCATAAAGAAGATGTGGTGTATATATACAATGGAGTGTTAATCGGCAATTAAAAAGAATGAAATCTTGCCATTTGTAACTCTGGATAAAACTACAGGGTATCATGCTAAGCAAAATTAGTCAGAGAAAGACAAATATCATATGACTTCACTCACATGAGAACGTTAAGATACAAAACAGACGAATATAGGAAAGGGAAGCACAAATAATGTAAAAACATGGAGGGAGCAAAACACAAGAGACTGTTAAATATGGAGAACAAATAGAGGGTTGCTGGAGGGGTTGTAGGAGGAGGGATGGGCTAAGTGGGTAAGGAGCAATAAGGAATCTACTGAAATCACTGTTGCACTATATGTTAACTAACTTGGATGTACACTTAAAATTAATTAATTAATTTAAAAAAAGAATGGACCCAGGAACCACAAAATCTCCAAGGTCACAACAAGCAAATTCACAATGACTCTCGAGTGACGCTCAACAGTCCGGGGTGCAAGAGATCCCCTGGAACAGTAACCACAAGAGAAGAGCACAACAAAAGTAACTCCATCCATGTAACGAAACACCATGGACTAATCTAAGAAAATAACAGAAGAATATTCAGTGGTTTGGAAAAGTATCCCAATTTATTGCAAAGCAAAAATGTTCATGATTCAAGCAGTATTTTCATGGGGACAATTTGACGGAGATTTTTTTTGGTGGGGGGCATGGATATTTTTATTTTTAATTTTTATGGGAAAAATGTGTGTATGTGTATTAAATACACATATTGGAGCACCACATATACAATACGTATATGTGAAGAAAGAGATTGGGAGATTAGACACTAGAACTTAGTGATTAGCCCAACATTACAGATGATTACTATTTACTATTCTAAATAGTAAATATATGTAAAAAACATATTTCTCTTGGAATGGGAAAAGTTATTTAAGGAAAAAAAAAGAATAAAGGGGGTGCCTGGGTGGCTCAGTTGGTTAAGTATCTTACTTCAGCTCAGGTCATGATCTCGTGGTCCATGAGTTTGAGTCCCGCATCAGGCTCTGTGCTGACAGGTCAGAGCCTGGAGCCTGCCACAGATTCTGTGTCTCCCTCTCTCTCTGTCCCTCCCCTGCTCATGCTCTGTCTCTCTCTCTCTCTCTCAAAAATAAATAAACATTAAAAAACTTTTTTAAATAAATAAAAATTTTAAAAAGGATAAGATTGAAGTGATTAGTATATGATTTGGAAAAAGAAATATTTTGAATATTGTACAAGATACATTTTATGAATTCTCAGTATAAGATTTATACTTCTGAAGAAAAAGATAATTTAACTGAGTTTTTGAAATTACATCAAGACACGAAAACATTGCTAAGTTGCATATTTTCATATATTTAACTTGGCATGTAGAGTACACATGAGTTATGTTACCTTTTCAATATTATCATAACATTCTTCCAAACTCTGCATTCTGTCTTGTATAACTGTACTTGCTTTTTTATACTCCATCAACCACTGTTGATATTCTTTCTCAGTTAAATCTGTATAGGCAATGCAGAGAGTTCTCAGCCCTGTAAGAAAGAAGGGAATAAACCTGATCGGGGAGGAGTAGAGAAATTGAAAACAGATCCAAAAGTGATTTTAGAAGTCGTGGGAATGTGAAGTCCTTCACATGGCCCCACCTGACCTGTCCCTGGCTACCTTACTGATCTTATGTCCTCCCCTCCACATTGCGTTTTGTCCTGTCCCTACTGGTCCTCTTACTTGCACTTGTTCTGCCCTTGAACTGGAATACTTTTCCTGGAAAGCCACGTGGTTCTCTTTTCCTTCCCTTCCTTCAGTCTCTGCCTAACTCACCCTATACAGAGGCAACTCTCCACTCTGTTCCCCCTTATCCTGCCTAAATTTTCTCCATAGCACTTATCACCCTCCTGACGTTACCTATTACTGGCTAATTCCTTCTGGGCATGAGCTATGTTTTGTTCACCTCTGTCCTGAAAGCTTGCACCAGTGCATGGCACTTAATAAATACTCAATAGTTGGTTGTTGAAGGAAGGAAAAAAGAATGGGGTTTTGGTTTTTCAACTTCAAAGTAAGCCAAATAATTGTTAAAATAACAGAATGCTAATTTAAACCCCATTTTGCAAAAACTTATTGGAAAAAAATTTGAAAGTCATATTGTGCTCTAATATTCTAGGCTAACCCCTGAAAAACATTCAAATAGTTGAGGATCCCCTAGAAACTAACTCTATGCAGACAAGCTATAGACGTTGTTATTCTGTTTTGAGCTCCATTACAATACACTTCCATGTGCTTCTACCCGTTGTAACCTGCCTACAGCTCACATATATTTTAAGATGGCAGTAAAGGCCCAAAGTGCAACCTTGCAAAATACCAAGACTTCCAGGCAAGACACACAGCTGTGGGAAGCAGAAGCTTATAAACTAAAAGGATAAAGTGGGATACAGCTTCCGGATACTATTAGCTTTACTCTTGAATGATATGACACCTTGCTTTTTCACAACTTCTATAAACCTTTTAGTGAGTACTGTTCTTCTTCAAAATTCACTCGTGAAATGTTATGTCTTTTTTTTAATTAAAAAATGTTTTAAATATTTATGTTCGAGAGAGAGAGAAAAACAGACAAAAGGCGAGCAAGGGAAGGGGCAGAGAGAGACTGAGACACAGAATCTGAAGCAGACTCCAGGCTCTGAGCTGTCAGCACAGAGCCCAATGTGGGGCTCAAACTCACAAGCTGTGAGATCATGACCTGAGCCAAAGTCAGATGCTCAACTGACTGAGCCACCCAGGCGCCCCTTGAAATTTTATTTCTTAAGAGATGGATAATAAGTCAAAATCAGAAGGATAATAAGAAAATGGCAGGAAAACATAGACTATGTCTGCTTTCTGAGTTATATGCACAAAATAATTAACTTTGAAATGTACCACACATACTAGAAAAGCCTCTCTTTTTCTCCATCATGGGCCAAGTTCCCTAAACAACAAATAGCAACAGATAATAGTTGTCTTTGAAGACACTGCTTTTGGAAGACAGGAAGAACTTCACAGTAGAAATATACTTTTTACTGTTTGCTCATAAGCATAAAACGTGGAGAAAGGAAAACTAATAATGTCTCAACATGTGTTCAAAGAACCATTTACTTTTAAGCAAACAGAAGGCTTTACAAAGTCACATATATGAGTGAGCCTTGCCTACCTACGGGCCAAGCATCAGTGACATACATTCAGTTTATAATTTCAATATGTAAGAACATCATTTCAAAAGGAAACAACATTCTAAACAATTTTCACTTACCTTCTTTGGCAAAACATTCCAGATGGGTTAATGTCTCGTTCACAAAGAGAGAGTCATCTGAAAGTCTCTTATAAATCACTGTATCCTATTAAAAAAAAAAAAAGATCCTGTGACTAACATTGATATAAGCCTGGCAGTCCAAACTTTAACTGCTGCATTATAATTTTATTGTTACATATAATAATGTGAAGGAACTCAAGCAGTCCCGGGGAAGGCACAATTCCAAAGAGGATACGTTACATATAGAGGAGCAGAGGTAACCGATTTTTCACTGAGACAATGCAAGTGATAAACCAGTAAAGCACAATCTTTACAGAACTGGAAAAAAAACCTGTCAACCTACAGTCCTATATTCAGCAAAAATTTATTTCAAAATGAAGATGAGAGAAAATAAAGAGGAAATAAAAATATTTTCCAGACATACACAGTCTGAGAAAACTTATTGCCAATAGATGCATGCTATAAGATATGGTGACGGGAATCTGTCAGGAGATTATAGCAAACAGAAACATGGGTCTGAAGAGCACTGAAAATGCTTTCATGACATGAGTGTGTGTCACACACAATATTTTTCTTGTTACTTATTTTATTTAAAAAGGATAATTGCTTGAGCAAAATTAATCACAACATAGTGTGAAGTTTATAACATTTATAAAATTAAAATGTCTGACAAGGGCACAAAGATTGGGTGGAGAGAAATGCAAGTACAGAATTGTAAGGTTCTTATACTATATGTGAAATAGTATATAATCCCTCCCAGACAGAGTGTAATATATTAAATATGCCCACTATAAGGCCTAAAGCAACTAATAAAATTTTAAAAAGGAGAGAGATAGGAATAAAAAATACTCAAGTAATTCTTGGAATAAAGGAAAAAAGAACTGGAACAAATAGAAAATAAATGACAAAATGATGTTTTTACACCTAGCTGTATCAGTAAGCACACATATAAATGGATTAAATATCCAGTTAAAAGACAGAGATTTCTGGGATGGATAAAAAACACACAAACCAACTACATGCTTCCTACAAGAATCATACTTTAAATGTAACAACACAAATGGGTTAAAACGAAAGAAAAAGATATACCATAGCAACACTTACCAAAGAAGCCTGCAATGGCTACTTTATAACCAGACAATAGAGAATTCAGAGTAAAAATAAATTGCCAGGGATAAGGAAAATTATTTTGCACTGATGAAAGCATCAATTTCATCAAGAGGAATAAGCAGTCCTCAATGTTTATGCATCTAATGATATAGCTTCAAAATGAAGCTTAAACTAATAGAAGCAAATGCATGCAGGAAAAACTAAATGAACCTGAAGATGAAAATCACAAATCCACACACGATGACATTGAGGATTTTAATATCCCCCTTTTAATCATTGATAGAACAAGTAGACAAAGAGTTATCAAGGATATGAAAGATTTGAATGACTACATAACTAATAGTTATAAACTATTTTACCCCCAAAACAGCAGAATACTAAGGCTTTTTACATGCATAGAAGACATTTAGCATTAGGTAGGTCATAATATGAACCATAAAACAAGTCCCAATAAAATAAAGGATTCAAGTTACATAAAGGATGTTCTCCACTAAGATGGAATGATGTTATAAGTCAATTAAAAAAATAGCTCTGTCAAATGCCCAAATATTTAAAAACACACACTTATAAAGAACCCAAGGGTCAAAGACGAAATCAAAACTTAAAATATTTTGAATGAATGAAGATGAAAATGCAGCACATCAAAATTTATGACATACTGCTAACGCAGTAATTAGGAAATGTATAGGATTAAATATCTGTATTTTTTAAAAAGGTCTAAAATCAAGTTCTGCCTTAAGAAACTATAAAAAGACTGAGGCACCTGGGTCACTCAGTCAGTTGAGTGTCCAACTCTTGATGTTGGCTCAGGTCATGACCCCAGGGTGGTGGGATTGAGCCCCACATTGGGCTCTGTACTAAACGTGGAGCCTGCTTAAGATTCTCTCTCTCCCTCTGCATCTCTCCCTTGCTCACACTCTCCCTCCCTCTCTCTAAAATAAAAAAATAAAATGAACCTAGAAAAAGAGGAGCAAATGAAATCACAAGTAGGCAAAAGCATGGGAATAATAATGAGTAGAAATTAATGAAATAGAAAACAGAGAAACATTGAAAAAAATCAAATCTGAAAGCACTTTCTTCAGGAAGATCAATAAAACCAAAAACTAGCTAGCCTACCCTCTGGTCCAGATGGTTTTTTGATAAATTTTAGCAAACATTTAAAGAGCAAATAATGCCAATTCTACACACATTTTTCCAGAACTGAATGGAAGGAATACTCCCCATTAATTTCCCAAGCCCAGCATTAAAAATCACACAAAGGGATTACAAAAAGAGAAAATTAAAGATCCCTGTCCCTTTTGAAAACAGATGCAAAAATTATAAATAAAATTTTAGGAAATTGAATCCAACTGTACATAAAAAGGATCACATATCATGACCAAATGGCGTTTATCCAGGAATACAAGATAGGTCGAACATTTAAAAATCAGTTCAATATAATTTCCCATATTAATGGGCTAAAAACAAAAAATCATATTAGTATCTCATTGCAGGAAAACTATTTGACAAAATTTAACATCTATTATTGATTTTTAAAATCTCAACAAACAAGGGAGGGGAGGAAATTCCCTTACTATGATAAAGAGTATCTACAAAAAAAGTATAAGACTCATATGGAAATGCAAAGATTCCAGAATATCTAAAACAATTTTGAAAAAGAACAAAGTTGGAGAATTCATTATATCTAATTTTAAGACTTATCATAAAGTGATATAATCAAGGCAGTGTAGTATCGGTGTAAAGATAACCAACAGAACAGTGAAAGAAAATAACGTCCAGGGGCGCCTGGGTGGCTCATTCAGTTAGCGTCCAGCTTTGGCTCAGGTCATGATCTCACAGTTCGTGGGTTCGAGCCCCGTGTCGGGCTCTGTGCTGACAGCTAGCTCAGAGCCTGAAACCTGCTTCACATTCTGTATCTCCCTCTCTCTCTGACTGTCCCCTATCCCCACTGTCTCTCTCTGTCTCTCAAAAATAAATAAAGAATATTAAAAAAATAAGTTAAAAAAAAAAAGACAGAAAATTACGTCCAGAAATAGGCCCACACAAGTGAACAATTCAGTTTTTTTATTAAAAAAATTTTTTTAAGGTTTTATTTATTTTTGAAACAGAGAGAAACAGAGCATGAACAGGGGAGGGGCAGAGAGAGAGAGACACACAGAATCTGAAGCAGGTTCTAGGCTCTGAGCTAGCTGTCAGCACAAGGTCTGATGTGGGGCTCAAACCCATGAACAGTGAGATCATGACCTGAGCTGAAGCCAGATGCTCAAACAACTAAGCCACCCAGACATCTCTGAACAGTTCATTTTTGACAAAAGTGCAAAGACAATTCAGTGACGAAAGAGTAAACATTTTAATAAGTGTTGCTGGGAAGTTAGACATTCACACCATATCCAAAAATTACTCAAGATGGATCCCTGAAGTCAGTATAAAACCCAAACTCTAGTGGGGCCTGGGTGTCTTAGTCGATTAAGCATCCAACTCTTCATCTCCACTCATGATCTCTTAGTTCCGTGAGTTCAAGCCCCATGTCGGGCTCTGTGCTGACAGCATGGAGCCTGCTTGGGATTCCATCTTGCCCCCTCTCCCTCTCTGCCCCTTCCCCTGTTGTTATAAGCTACAAAATGAACGGATTTTAAAACAATTAACAGTGACTACTGTTGATAGCACTGCTATAAACATTGGGGTGCATATACCCCTTTGAATCAATATTTTTTTATTCTTTGGATAAATACCTGGTAGTTCAATTGCTGGGTTGTACGGTAGGTCTATTTTTTTTTTATGTCTTTATTTTATTTTGAGAGACAGACAGAGAGTGAGCGGGGGAGGGGCAGAAAGGAAGAGAGACACAGAATCTGAAGCAGGATCCAGGCTCTGAGCTGTCAGCACACAGACCGATACAAGGCTCAAACCCACAGAATGTAAGATCATGACCTGAGCCAAAGTCGGATGCTTAACCGACTAAGCCACCCAGGCGCCCCAGTAGTTCTATTTTTAACTTTGTAAGGAGCCTCCACTTTTCCAGAGCAGCTACACCAGTTTGCATTCCCACAAACAGTACAAAAATGTTCCCCTTTCTCTGCATCCTTGCCAACATCTTTGTTTCCTGAGTTGTTAATTTTAGCTATTCTAACGGGTGTGAAGTAGTATCTCATTGTGGTTTTTATTTGTATTTCCCTAATTATGAGTGATGCTGAGCTCAAATGTCCATTGACTGATGAATGGATAAAGAAGATGTGGTATAAGGGCAGCTGGGTGGCTCAATCAGTTAAGCATCTGACTTTGACTCAGATCATGATCTCACAGTTCATGGGCTCAAGACCACATCAGGCTCTCTGCTGTTAGCGCAGAGTCCACTTTGGATGCTTTGTTCCCGTCTGCCCCTCCTCTCAAAAATAAACATTAAAAAAAATATATTTAAAAAATGTGGTATGCATACAGTGGAATGTTAGCCATCAAAAAGAACAAAATCCTGCCATTTGCAAGGATGTGGATGGAACTAGAAAGTATCATGCTAAGCAAAATAAGTCAGAGACTACCAGATGATTTCACTCATATGTGGAATTTAAGAAACAAAACAGATGAACATATGGGGAGGAAGGGGAAAAGAGAAGAGAGGGAAACAAACCACAAGAGACTCTTAACAATAGAGAACAAAGTGAGGGTGGCTGGAGGGCGGTGGGTGGAGACGGGTATTAAGGAGAGCACTTGTGACGCTCTATACACTGGGTGTTGTACAGAAGTGATCAGTCACTTAATTCTATTCCCAAAACCAATACTACATTATATGTTAACTAACTAGAATTTATAAAAAATCTTGGAAGAAAATAAATAAGAAAAAGTGAAATAATTATGAGTGAAAGAAGCCAGACAATAAGCCATATATCCTATATGACTTTATATAAAATTCAGTAAATGCAAATGAACTTGTAGTTGACAGAAAGCAGATTGGGATCAAAACTTACCAAATTATACAGTTTAAATAATGTGCAGTTTATTTTATGTCACTTTTACCTGAATAAAGCTGTTTTTCTTTTAAGTACCTATGCCTGTGAACAAATATATATGGGCTTTAAAAAAAAAAAAAGGTTATACAGTGGTGAAGCCATTTCCTGAGATTCACCAGATCCAAGTACTTTGGGCTTGAAACAAGGATCAAAATTCACAGCATCAACAACCTACTCATTAGTTCTCAACAGAACCATTGAGTGACAGGAAATATTTCACTGACATTAAAGCACAATACACATTCTGGTGTGAATCCCCGTAAATTTCAATGGCTTGAGTCCTGGGGAAGCTTTGGGACTATACTTGGAAACAGACTTTTCAGTCTTGGACGATGCTGACAACAACCAATGGCAACAGCAGATATAAAGTAACATTTAAAAATACTGTGAAGTAGGGGCACCTGGTGGCTCAGTCGACTGGGTGTCCAACTTTGGCTCGTCAGTTCGAGCCCCGCATCAGTCTCTGTACTGACAGCTTGGAGCCTGGAGCCTATTTCAGATCCTGTGTCTCCTTTCCTCTCTGCCCCTATCCTACTTGCATTCTGTCTCTGTCTCTCTCTCAAACATAAATAGACATTTAAAAATGTTTAAATATTGCGAAGTTGTAAAAGGCCTCCTACAAGCTGTTGAAACAGAGGGAAGGAGTTAATGTGAATAATGAATCCCGGTACTTACAGCCCCTTTGCAGTATAGCCGGAGCTTCCCTGTAGGAGTTCGGACAATTACAGACATCCTTTTTCTATTACTAAGACAATATGAAACGTATTATTAGTTTCTATGTTCCTCAGTGCATGGTGCCAACACACACACACACAAAATCAAAGTTATAAGAATTCTTAGAGTCCTCGGCTGACCATTAGTTGAAAAGGCCAACATGTTTCTTGCCAGCCTCCATTTCTTTCTTCTTTACCTATTTCTTTAAACTGAGATTCTAATATAAATCTCTACCTTCTACTACTACTATTTCTCAGTTACTATCCTTTTCTTCCATGGAAATTTATTAGCACAAATATATATACGTATTTTATGTTACTTACATACTATAATCTGTATATTATGTTTTACAGTATTACTACTACATCATATTATGTACTACATATGTAACATGTATTTACCATGCATTGTACACATAAGACGTAAGTTACACATAAGTATAGCATGTATAATATAATCACTTAAGGGCTGATGAGGAGGAAAGCTGCCACAGCGTGTACTCAGACCACACAGTATCTCTATCCAGGAGACCCTCGGTCCCCACTCGGCTGCGCAGAGATGTTGCACTGCTGGCTTCAGAGGTGCCAGTTATTTTTATGTGTAGTCCTGCCTGCACGTCCTCTGGATTTTTTTGTTTTCTTTTTGTTTTTTATGATTATAGACAGAACTTAAACTCAGTGCTTTCTTTCATTCCTGAGTCAGCAGCCCAAATAGGCTTGAAGACCTCCCCTCTGCCTTATCCCACACCCTGCCAAAGTAAACTGGCCAAAATCTTTTTTTTTTCTTCTTCCTCGTCTCGTCATTCTCTGACCTTTACCCTTGGATGGCTCTCCGTGGCTTATCACGGCTTTTCAAGAGACCCAACCAAGCCACCTGCAAATCAGCGCCTTCTCAGATGGTCATCATGTCCCACAATGCTTTGTGTTGCACAATCCAAGGGGGCCCCGGGGGTAGCCCTACACCTGAGCACTCGAGCTAGACAGTGTCTCAGGAGAGACAGGGACTAGCAATTGCTCTAATGACTTTGCTGTCAGAACGCTACTAAAGGCAACTGAGTCATTTCCGAGTCACCTAGCTAGAAGCTCATACCTCAGGACAGGAAATGAGTGCCCCAGTGGCAGTGATAATCAGATGCTGAGTAAGGGGAAGGCTAGAATCAACGCTGAGATACATTTCCTTATAATATGGTTTTTAGAAAAAGCTTTCCTCGAGAGAAGTTGGTAACAACCCCTTTTCCGAGGTTCAAAGCTTTTTTTTAAAGGATGTCATTGGCCAACAAGGCTTTAAGAAAAGACCATTTTAAAAATCACCTGGCTTTGGGAAGAATAGATTATTCCTTTTCTAATTTTCTAGCATTTCCCTTTCTAATTTTTCAGATTCCACATTGGAAATGCTCAGATGGTCTAAGAGACTCAGACTCTGAGAGTCTTGAAAACAGTACAATGAAAATAAAATCATCACCAGTATCCTCATAATATGCTTTGGGGACCAGGCCAGAGTGTCTGAAGTCTAAGAGGAGAGAAGGATTTGGATGCAAATCCTCCTTTGGGGGAAGAAAAGGAATTACTTCACTGTCTATTTTTAAAGAAATCGTTTTGGGTTTATTTATAAAACTAATGTCCAATATTCATCCATTCATCAAATAATTATCGAGCACTTACTGGATACCATACTCCACAGAAGGTGACCTGTGCCTTCCTGGAACCTCAAGTCTAGCTGACAAGATAGTCAGGAAGTATTAACTCGGATGCAAAAATCTCAAGTCGGATCTGACTAGCGCTGAGAAGGAGACGTGTGGCAAGCACCCCCCGTCCCCCCCCCCCCCCCCCCCCCCCCCCCCCCCCCCCCCCCCGGCCACAAAAGGGGATCTGGCCTAATGAGGCCTAAAGAAGTGAGCACCAGGCTTGGATTGAAGGGTTGATGGGAGCTAACCAGAATTTCATGATTCTGTATTAAAACTTTGATTTACATTACCAAATCCTAACTCAAGAGTCACATAAAGAGCGCTGTGGAATACATGAACAAAATGAAAAGGTAGCTTACCTGGAAAACTCCAGGATGTTAAGAATTTCAAATGTGAAGTTTTGTCCCATCTACAGGAAGATAAGATAACATATTCTTACCTGAGGGAAAAAGTTCTCATCTTGCAAAATAGCTCACTCTCCCAATCAGAAACAAGGTTTACCCTACAACTTACACATCTTTTTCCAAACAGAAATGTCCTTACAAACTTGATGAAATGATGGCGCCCTCTTCTGGCAAGAACATTGTTTGCAAACTGGGGAATATAACAAAAATGCTTCTCAGAGTGCAGACGTAAGAGGTCAGCACAACGAGAAGCATTTTAAAAACACTCTCGAGTTGCAAGCGGATGTGGAGTAAATGAGACCACCAACAGAAATAGAAAAACAAATCAGTCTTCTCAGAAAATCACACAGTTCAAATGAAATCCTTTATCCTTAGATAATTTGAAGAGGTAAACATGGAAAGAGATGGCATGCTATAAAATTTTATATCAATAAAATTTGAATTCGTTTCTAAATTTTTCTAGTTACACTTTCTTGATTCCTTGTAGCCATGATCAATTCACCAATAAGGCAATGCAGAATTTCAAGTAATTTGGGAGTAGTCCATGTGGCATGGACTCTGGGCATAAGGCCGAATCCTCCATTCCGTTCTGCCAAGGGCTGCATGTCTAGTAAACGTCCCTAACCACTGCATTAGTACTAAAACAACTAGTGTGTTGGGCACCATGCTCACATCGCATCGGTCCTTCCCCATAAGATCAAAGGCTTGTGGTAAGTGGTCATCAAGGCCAAAAAATAAATAAATATATATACACATACACACATATACATACATTATATATAATAAAATGAATAAATCAATGTAACAACATAAGTCACAAAAACTAGTTTGAAACATTTTAATTTTTCATAGAAAAAAGCATATTTCTTGAAGATCTGATAATTCTAACTCTTTGGGATAACTCACTGTTTTTGAGCACTTTCTCTGTGCCAAGGACTAATTCTGATTCTTTTACATATATCAACTCATTTAGTCCTCACAAGAACCCTATGATGTATATGATAAGAAAACTGGGGTAAGGGCGCCTGGTTGGCTCAGTCGGTCAAGCATCCGACTTTGGCTCAGATCGTGATCTCATGGTCCATGAGTCTGAGCCCCGCATCGGGCTCTGTGCTGACAGCTCAGGACCTGGAGCCTGCTTCGGAGTCTGTGTATCGCTCTCTCTGCCCCTCATCCACTCACATTCTGTGTCTCTCTCTCTCAACAATAAATAAACAATAAAAAATTTACAAAAGCAAAGAAAACTGGGGTAGACACAGAAGTTAAGGAAGACACTTGAGAAGAGTGGCCGGGAAGGTGCAAGTCCAGGTGGGGATCCCGGGCACCGGGACCCCGGAGCTCCCCTGCTCCACTGCTCTCCCGTGTCTCTCTGCAAGGAGCACGCAAGTGGTGAGAACGGAAGATGCTACTCACCACGTCTATGGTGACAGAGGACGGCGTCCTGGTGGTAAAAACAAAGCCAAGTGTCTTCACTCCTTTCACTAAAGCTGCTTCATCTATCAACACAAAGTCTGCATTAGTGGAGACTGAATGAAGGCATTAACACTGAATTTAATACAGATTTCCATTCTCCAGCGCTAAAATACCAGACATTTTTAAAACTTGGCTTCTTTTTGTCTGGATCCAAATGCACTTATCTAAGTACCAGATAGCGGTCATGAGAGGAAATCTGGTTACACAGGCCCCTTTCAGTGAGGCTGAGATATATCTATCAGCCTAAATTCCTTTCTCAGTACTCATCATGGTTTTGTTCTACAAGCCATTGATAGAGTCGCCACAAAATGTCGCAGTGCCTGAACCTTGCTTCTCCCTTGTCCCTGATTATAACTAAATGTTCTACTGAGCCTCGGCTCAAAGAGGCCTCCCCACCAGCCTCCTGATGGCCGTCTTTGGGGGGGGTGTGGGGGACGGGAGCCCCAGAGCTGCAGCGCGGCTCCAAACTGCCCAGTGCCATCAGCACCCCTGACCTATAAGGACGCCTGAGAAGGAGCAACGCAGGGGCCATCGGGGGTCGGGGGCAGCTCCACCTCTTCTCAGGGCTCGTCACCCACCAGGTGCTCTAGGAGCGCACAGCACCTACCCGGGGAGGAAGCCTGGTAGGTGATCTTATTTCCGTCTCTCTCAGGAACAACAGTGTGACACACACATAACAGGGTTAGAAATTCCTTTATGTAATCTTTCGTGGGCTGTAAAAAAAAAAAAAAAAAAAAGCACAGAGCTAGTGAGTCTCTTCCCACACCAGTGACTCAAGAGTTAGATACAGTTTGCAATTAGCATCAACTGTGGTTTTCACCTCAGGCACAGAGACTCGGCACTGACTAAAGACCGTTATCATGCATTCAAACTGTTTCGAGGGACAGGCAGGGACAGGGCAGGGCTCGGGGAACCCAGCGAACAAGACACCCCCCCCTCCCTTGCAGCTTCTATTCCCACTGGGGAAACAGGTTTTCTCAAAGCTGGAAAACCGAAGTGGGGTTGTCACAGAGAAAGGAGGGGCGTAGTTCAGGTAGGTAATCGGGGGGAGAGGGGGACTGAGGAGATAATATCTAAATTAAGAGCTCAACGGAAAAGTTAGTCAGCTGTGTTTGTTGACATGTGACTGTGGCACATGCTAGACAAAGGGAATGGCACTTTCAAAGGCCCAGAGTCAGGAAACAGATTTACGGGCTTGTGAGCGTCAAGTCTGTGTGACTCTAATGTCTTGAGCAAGGGGAACAATGACACAGAATGAGGTTGGAGAGAAAGCCGCAGGGCTGAGCTAAGATTTTATTCTAAGTGGGTGCCAGTCCTCTGAAGGCTTTTAAGCAAAGGAAGGATACATACAGATTTATGTTTTAAAAGATCGCTTTTATTTTGGATGGGGCACCTGGGTGGCTCAGTCAGTCAAGCATCTGATTCTTGGTTTTGGCTCAGGTCATGATCTCATGGTTTGTGAGTTCAAGCCCCATATTGGGCTCCATGCTGATGGTGCAGGGCCTGCTTGTAATTCTCTCTCTCCCTCTCTCTCTGCCCCTGCTCAAGCTTTCTCTCTCCCTCTCTCTCTCTTCCTCTTTCAAAAATAAACTTAAAAATAAAAATAAAATAAAAAATCACTTTTATTTTTGAGAAGACCAAGATTTCAAATCAAGTAGATCAGTATTTTGAAAATCAGTAAGTGAAGATATTGGTAACATACAATAGAACCAAATAGCTTAAAAGCATTTAGAGGTTTTTCTTACATAGATTGTGACACAGTAAAATGTTCTTGAATAGTGTTTGGATTCATTCACATCAGTTAGTTTGGCACTCCCCTCATAACATCAGTATGGAATCTGCTGCTGACTATATTAATATCAAAAACATTGCTAGGGGCACCTGGGTGGGTCAATTGGTAAAGCCTCTGACTTCAACTCAGGTCATGATCTCTCAGCTTGTGAATTTGAGCCCCACAACGGGCTCTGTGCTGACAGCTCAGAGCCTGGAGCCTGCTTCAGATTCTGTGTCTCCTTCTCTGTCTCTGCCCCTCCCCTGCTTGTGCTCTGTCTCTCTCAAGAAAAGAAACATAAAAAAAATTTTTTTTTAATTTCAAGACTCTCCTGGCTCAGAAAATTATACATTTTAATAAACCATATATATGTTTTAAAGTTATGTAGCTTTACCCTCTTTACCTGGAGTGAAAATAGCAGACTTACGTGATCACTTTCAAAGTTCTGCAATAATGTTGGGTCACTGAGTCCACCGGATTCTGTGATGACAGAGGATGACACGCTGAGGGGAAACAGAGAAGATTTGCTGTAATTAAAAGCTCCTGATGGAGTCATTCAACAGTCAAATGGACCTAAAGTGAACACGCAGCCCCGTCTTCTGATTTCAGGAAGCTGACGCTTGAACAACATGGGTGTGGACTGTGCGGGTCCACTTATGCAGAGGTTTTTCTGGTACAATAAGGTAAATGTATTTTGTCTTCCTTGTAATTTTCTTAATATTTTCTTTTCTCTAGTTTTATTGCAAGAGTACAGTCTATAATACATGTACAAAATACGGTAATCAATTGTTTATATTACCGGTAAGGCTTCTGGTCCAACAGTTGTCTCTTAGTAGTTAATTGGGGACTTAAAAGCTATACATGATTTTCAACTGCATGGGGAGGGTCTGCACGCCTGACCCCTGTGTTGTTCAAGGGTGAGCTGTATAGTAAACATTTAAGGTTCTGTCAAATTATGCATCCTCTCTGACCTCAAGTTGCAAAATAACATTAGAAAATGCCTAAATTTGTGTTGAAAACCATGTAATTATACAGAGTTTAAGGCAGAGTAACCATAAAAGCAATAAATCAAAGTCTGGATTCTGGGTTCTTTGAAGATCACATGGAGAGGAAAGATCTATCCAGGGGAGGTTTCTGGGAACTGCCTTTGGCAATCCGGACAAGGGCCAGCTGTGTTACCATCAATCAGAACTCCAGTGCTGATAGAAAGTCCATTGCAGGGAAAAAGGAACATGGGCAAAGTAGAAAAGAACGTTGTCTAGTTATCTTAGGTTGTCCAAAATGGTATCACTTCTGTTTGACAGATTTGAGGGAAAACGAGGAAGGAAATATAATGGTTATAAGACTATAAACTTTAGGAATTCTAGCCACATAAGTAAAGCAGACATAAACCATAGTTTTTAACAACTGCAAGGTTTCATTTAGGTTACATTTAGGTTTCAATCTCATTCAGATGTAGCTAAGTTATTAGAAATTAATTTAACTTTTGAAGTAAATAAAGGCGTATTAATTTGTTAAGAAAAAGTGAGAATTTTCAACAGAGTATGACAAAAAAGAAAAGAAAAAACCACTTACCAATACATTATACCTGCAATGGTACACTTCTTCAATGTCATAATATTGCAAGTGAGTGTTCCCGTTTTATCAGAAAATAAATATTTTACCTAAACAAATAAAGAACAAGCATGACAACATAAATATAAAAATTAAGAGCAAAGACACATTTAAGTTCTTTTTCTTTAAATCCTCAAAATATTTGAACTTTTAGACAACAAAAAGTTCAGCCTACAAGAATTCTGCTCTAATATTTATACTTCGTTCAGGGATTCTCTTTGTTTTACACTGCAGGTGAAGTTCTATATTAATATGCAAGTAATTTCAAGCCATCAAACCTAAGAAAATCAGAAGTCCGAGTTCTTTTTCTAGTCACAAAAAATGTTATCAAAGGTCTCTAGAAAACATTAAGTGGATAGACACACACACACACCAAAACCAGATCAAGACATTACAGAAAAAAATTAGACTGATATCCCTAATGAACATAGATGCAAAAATACTCAACAAAATATTAGCAAATCATATTCAACAGTACATTGTAAAGATTACACATCATCAAGTGGCATTTATTCCAGCAATCCAAGAATCGTTAAACAATCAGTGTGATATGCCACATCAATAAAATAAAGGATAAAAATAATACAGCCATCTCAAAAGATGCGGAAAAAGCATTTGACAAAATTCGACATCCATTTATGATAAAAATTCTCAATGAAGTGGGGTTAAAGGAAACAAACTTCAACATAATAAAGGCCAATATGACAAGCCTGCAGCCAACACCAATGGTCAATGTTGAGAAGCTGAAAGCTTCTCCTCTAAGATCAGGAAAAGAAAGGGTGACCTGTCTCTCCACTTTATTCGACATAGCATTAGAAATCCTGGCCAGAAGAATTAGGCAGATAAAATAAAGGGCATCCAAATTAAAAAGGAAAAAGTAAAACTGTCACTTTTGCAGATGACATTTTATATACAGAAAACCTTAAAGACCACGCCAAAAACTTCTTAGAATTAATAGACTCAGTAAAGCTACAGGATACGACGTCAATATACGGAAATCTATTGTATTTCTATACATCAATAATGACTATTCGAAAAAGAGAAATTAACAATTTCACTTACAATTGCATCAAAAAGAATAAAATACTTAGGAATAAATTTAATCAAGGAGGTGAAAAATATGTAAGCTAATCAAAGAGACTGAAGAAAACACAAATAGAAAGATATTCCACACTCTGCAATGAAGAAATTAACATTGTTAAAATGTCCATACTACCCAAGCCAGTGTAATCCCTATCAAGATTCCAATGGCATTTTTCACAGATTTAGAACAATCCTAAAATGTGTATGCAGCCACAACCCCAAAAAACCAAGACACTATTGAAAAAGAAGAACAAAGTTGGAGGTATCATGCTTCCTGATTTCAAACTATATTACAAAGTTATAGAAATCCAAGCAGTGTGGTATTGGCCTAAAAACAGACACATAGGTCAATGGAACAGAACAGCTCAGAAATAACCAATGCACATATGTTCAATTAATTTATAACAAAGGAGCCAAAATATGCAATAGGGAAAGGACAGTCTCTTCAATAAATAAATGACAATCTCATCAATAAACTGGACGACATGCAACAGAATGAAACTGGACCACTTTCTTATACCGTATACAAAACTAACTCAAAATGGACTACAGACCTGAATATAAGACCTAAAACCATAGAACTCGTAGAAGAAAACACAGGTAGTAAGCCCTATGACATCGGTTTTGGTGATGATTTTTGGGATTTGACACTAAAAACCAAGGTAACAAAAGCAAAAATAAATAAGTGGGACTACATCAAATTAAAAAGCTTCTGCAGAGGAAAGGAGGCCATCAACAAAATGAAAAGGTTAACACAATGGATAAGAGAAAATATTTGCAAAGCACATATTTGATGAAGGGGGTTAAATAAGAACTCATGCAACTCAATAGCAAAATAATAATCCAATTTTAAAAATAAGGAGAGTGTCTCTATAGACGTTTTTTCAAAGAAGACATCCAGATAGTCAACAGACACATGAAAAGTTGTTCAACATCACTAATCATCAGGGAAATGCAAATCAAACCATAATGAGCTACCACTTTACACCTGTTAGAATGGTTATTACCAAAGACAAAACGTAAGTGTTGGCAAGGACGTGTTGGAAAGGGACTCTCGTGCACGGCTGGTGGGAGTGGAAGTTCGGGCAACCACTATGGAAAACAGCACGAAAGCTCGTCAAAAAATTAAAAAATAGAACTACCATATGATCCAGCAGTTTCACCTCTGTGTATTTATTTGAAGAAAATGAAAACAGTAACTCAAAAAAGATAGATACCCCCACCCCTCGCCCCGGCTATCGACAGCATTAACTACAATAGCCAAGATGAAACAACCTCAGTGTCTGTCAGTGGATGAATGGGTAAAGAACATGGGTATGTATGTAATACAGTTATACACAATTACACACACACACACGCAATTCAGCCGTAAAAAAGAAGGAAACCTTGCTGTCTGCACAACATGAAAGGACTTTGAGAGCATTACATTATGTGAAATAAGTCAGACAAAGAAAGACAAATGCCACATGATTCACTTACTTGTGCAATCTAAATAAGAGAAATAACTAAACTCACTGCTACAGAGAAGAGATTGGTATTTGTCAGAGGCAGGGAGTGGTGGGTGAGCCAAATGGGTGAAGGGGGTCAAAAGGTACACACTTCCAGTTAGAAAATAAATGAATTCTGAGGATGACATGTATACCATGGCGACTGTAGTTCATACTAGTATATTGAATGTTCAGGAAATAAAATACTATATCACATGTTTGATGGCTGCCAGGAGGGTAGACCTTGAAAGTTCTTATCACCAGAACTCTGCAACTATGTGTGGTAACAGACGTTAACTAGACTTATCACAATGATCGTTTTTGCAATGTATTGTGCACCTGAAACTAATATAATCATACAGGTTAATTATACTCAATAAAAAAGAGAAAAAAGGAAAGAATGTTAAACCACTTTTTATTATCATGGTAAAGTGTGTTTAGATAAAATTTGCCATTTTGAGCATATTTAGTGTTCCTGAACACATTCACATGGTGACCAGCACCGCCATCCATCTCCGGGAGGTTTTTATCATTCCCAACCGTCAACAGAAAACATATGTTCTAAAGGATTAGCAAATAATCAGATTTTCATGAGCAGAAAAGTTGCTAGAAGACTGATTATTCCATCGTCCTTCATCTTCAGCTGTTCAAGGTGAAAAGGCTATTAATGGTGTTCTCAGATCAGACATTTCCAGGAGCTAGAAATATTCTAAAATAAATACTTACTGGGAACTCACTATTCAAATGATACCATACAATGTGACCATAAGTTAGAAATCACATATACATACTAATTACTGATTATACTTCTTAGCGTTAATTAAGTCCCTTCGTCACACTGGGTACTGTGCTGAGTGTATTACAAATATATCATCTTATTCAGTCCTCCTAACAACCTTCTGAGGCAGATGCAATTGTCATGCCCGGACTACAGATGACAAGTCAAGGCCAGCAAATTTACCTAAGAAGCCCCTGGTGACACTGCTGGTAAATAGTGAGACCAGGGTTCATTCTCAGGAAGCTTATGTCCAAAATCCTGCTTTTTACCATAATTTACAT
>PJEM01008991.1:0-34697 GCA_004023845.1 Helogale parvula
GCTGGAGGGAGATGGCAAAAAACATAGACAAACGAGAGAGGCTTCTAGAAGGAGACAGAATGATGGAGAGAGAGAAGGCAGGGGAGGCTGGGAGGGGCGGGGGGTGTGCACCTGTGCACAGAGCGACCGGGGCCGGTCTTCCAGAAGGTGACGTCTGAGCAAGACCGGGGTGAAGGGGGCAAGGGAGGGCGCGAGCCCACAGAGACACGGCCGCAGAGGCTGCAGGCGGGGAGAACGCGGAACCCAGGCCCTGAGGTGAGTCAAGAGGCAAATCCACAGCGAAGGAAACTATCAGGAAAACACAAGGACACCCGACTGAACGGGAGAAGGTATTTGCAAATGACACGCCCGATGAGCAGTTCCCATCCACAATATGTAAAGAACTTTTATGGCTCAGCACCAACCAACCCACCCACCAACCCATCAACGAAAACAACCGTATTAAAAAGTGGGCGGAGGACCCGAACAGACATTTTTCCGGAGAAGACGTTCAGATAGATGGACAACAGACACATGAACAGACAGACACTCAGCATCTCTCGTCATCAGGGAAATGCCAGTCACAACCGCGATGAGAGATCGCCTCGCACCTGTCAGAGTGGCTACAGTCAGAAAGACGAGCCACAGGTGCCGGCTGGGAGGCGGAGGAAGAGGAGCCCTCGGATCTGTTGGCGGGAGGCACATTGGGGTAGCCAAGGTGGAAGACAGTATGAAGGTGCTTCACAAATTAAAAAAAAGAAATCCATATGATCCAATAATTCCACTTCTGAGTATTTACCCAGAGAAAATTAAAATACCAACCCAAAAGGACACACGCACCCCTAGCTTATTGCAGCGTTATTTACAATAGCCAAGATACGGAAGCATCCCAAGGGTCCATCTGTAAGGAAGGTATGGTATGTGTGTATTCGTGACATTGATTATACTTAGAGAGTATAAGGCTCAGCCAAATAAAAAAATCAGAGAAAGACAAATACCGTATGATTTTACTCCTATGTGGAATCTAAAAAACCAAATGAATAAACAAAAAGCCGAATCAGACCTATAAATACAGAGGACACACTGGCGGTGGCCAGAGGGGGGGAGGTGGGGGATGGGAAATGGGTGAAGGGGAGATGGAGACACAGGCTTCCAGGGGTGAAGGGAGTCAGGGGAACACGAGGCAGAGCACAGGGAACAGAGCCAGTGGTCCTGGAACAGCATCGTATAATGGCAGAAGGTAGCGTCCCT
The DNA here is from genome assembly GCA_004023845.1 of Helogale parvula. Taxonomy (NCBI): domain Eukaryota; kingdom Metazoa; phylum Chordata; class Mammalia; order Carnivora; family Herpestidae; genus Helogale; species Helogale parvula. The sequence goes on from PJEM01008991.1 coordinate 1,231, forward strand.
CGTGAGCGCGGCATAAGGTTCAAACTTACTGAAATCATGATGCTGTACACCTGGAGCTGATGTCACGTGGTGCGTCAACCACACTCAGAAAAAGTAACACAACAAATTAGGAGGCAGATCCGTAGGCTGTTCCCTGGAAGACCCACCCCTCCCAAATCACACCCGACATTAAGAAAATTGATTAGATCTAATGTTTGGTTAGATCCCGGCTCTAAATGAAAGTGAAGATCAAGGTGCTGGCAGGGAGCAAGGCGCCGGCTTACCTGTGAGTTTCTGCAGGTGCTGCCTCCCAGCAGGTGCTCTTTCTTACTATGCAGAGAACTGAAGAACTTTCGGCAGGTCCCAGAGCACAGAGTGTTGCTGCTTTCACCGCCCTGTGAACAGAAAGGGTTTCCAAGGTGGGCGGGAGCACACAGAACGTAAGATTAGCTCAAGGGCTTCCGGACTTCCTTCCGGCAGGGCGCGCCCTGCTGGCCCCCACCGTGAGCCCACGGGTGCTGCTGCTTCTGCAAGCAGTGCTGAGAATTCCAAACCATCTGGGAGGGGGCCAGGGGCGGGGCCGGGAGGGGGCCAGGGGCGGGGCCGGGAGGGGACCACCAACAGGGAGTCCTCGCAACCAGCAGTGTGGTTTGAGAGAGCCCACAACCAACTCTGGGTTTTGCTTCTTTTCAAAGAGTTTACTTGGAAATCCTAATTCAACAGCAACCCTATGATTAAATGCGCAGATGTGCCCTTTCATCAAAATATCCACGCACTGACCCATAGGTACATGCATGTATCCATGGAACATTCTAGAAGGTGCGCTAGACACTGGGTACAGTGAACTGCGGGACGCAGAGGTGGCCTGGGGTATGTGAGGTCCTGGGGCTCCGGGCTGTGAGCAGGAAGCCTCTGTGCATGTTTTGCACCTGTTTTTACGATGCGCATATATTATTTTTAAATGAAAAACCTAACTGAGAAACTTACATAGCTGTATGCATTGCCTACACTTACTAGTTCAGAGATGTGAAAATTCCCTAAGGTTTCGTAAGAGATGCTTCCCGACAAAGACTTAATACGTCCTCCTGCCTGTGGGACAGCCAGTCGCTGTCCAGCCTCAGGGCACTCTGTGGCTCACGGTGTCCCAGGAATTCCATTGCTTAGCAGAGAGCGGCTCCTTCAGCCCGGAGATGTGCCCCTGGCCTGGAGGAGGGCGTGTGATTCCCCGCAAGTGCTCTCTGAGCTCTGCTCTACCTCTCACTACATGAGGGGAATGAGGGGCGCTTGGGTGGCTCAGTGGGTTAAGCATCTGACTTTGGCTCCGGTCATGATCTTGCAATCTGTGAGTTTGAGCCCTGCATCGGGCTCTGTGCTGATGGCTCAGAGCCTGGAGCCTGCTTTTGATTCTGTGTCTCCTGCTCTCTCTGCCCCTCTCCCACTCACGCTCTGTCTTACTCTATCTCTCAAAAATAAATAAATAAATGTAAAAAATAAAATAAATGAGGAGAATGAGCCTGCTAGTCGAGAGAGAGAGAGAGAGAGAGAGAGAGAGAGAGAGAGAGAGAGAGAGAGGAGAGAGGGCGGGTTGCTGGAGAGCCCCGAGTCAGGAGGGAACTTCACGGACGGGAGACGGGAGAGAAGTCTGCATTTGGTACCTCCGAGAGAGGCCCCCTCTGAGGTGGAGCTGAGACACGAGAGCAAAGGTCCGCTCACTTTTGCTTCCAGAACTACATCCTTGTCATCCACTTAATTGTGACCACGCAGGATGACCTCTTGGACCTCGGGAGGGATCCCACACTCATGCAGATGACCTTTTGCAGCCTTGGAGCCCAGATTAGGGACCGCTGTTGAGGGAGACCAACTCCTGAGGTGCCCAGGGACAAGTGTCCACCAAGAATCACAGCCTGAGCCACTGACCCTGTACGTCGACGGTGCCATGTATATAGTTAGACGGTTCTCCGCCCAAGTGTGAGGTCTTCGCCTTCTAGAATCGAATCCTGTTTTCCTTCAGATTCAACCAGAAAGAGCTGAGCGGTCTTTGTGGATGGGCCCTGAGCCACCGGCCGTGGGCGTGTGCTTACGCTCACGATCCTGCTCTGGTCCTGAGGACAGCCGGCCTCGGGCTTCCAGGCGCGTGTCGGAGGTCACAGGGTGCGTGAGGAGGAGAGGGGAAGCCCTGTGAGGCGAGGGCTCCCGCCCGGGCCCCAAGGGGCCGACCTTTCACACGGACGACGGACTCAGGAACTCCTAGTTCTTGTCGGTTTTCCATTCATTTTCTAGCCGTAAAAGAGGGTGTTGTGCTTAAAACACCTTGTAAACTTATTATAAATGCTTGTTTAAAGTAGTAAACAAGGAGGGGTAAAGTAAAAGCACTCGCCATCCCCAGTTTACTCAGCGGAGGTGAGCGTGTCTTAGGTAGTCTTCCAGAAAATTTCATTGTAAACACATCTGCCCCTTAACATTCATGTTCGGTTATTCCTTGTTAATGAAATATATATTTCTTTGTCAATTACAACTCAAAGGAGAAACACTGACCAGTTACATCGAAGCTCACAGCGTCCCTCCGACGACACCGTCACGGCTGCCCTGTCCTGGTCCCCACGTGTGCATTGTCTGCCCCAGGCATCCCGAATGGACCGCAGTGCCCTACATGCCGTCTGCGACCGTCCTTCCCTGGGTCCCCGCCGGTCCTGCCTTCTCTGCCCGGAGCGCCCTCTGTTTCACTTGCATCAGCCCCTGCCCCGCCCAGCCTTCCTTCTGGGAATTTCCCACGTATTCTTAGGACTCCTTAGGAATCATGTCAGAATCCCCTGCCGCGTGAGTAACTCACCCGGACAGCTCGGGGGCTCCGTCTCTGCTTGGACCTGCCTCCGCTATGTCCGATTTCTGCAGGCTCCCCTGGCCAGGAGCCGTGGGACCGGCCTTCCCTCCCCTTCGCCCCCACCACCTCCGCAGAGCGGGACTCAGTGCACTTACTTCCCCAAGGAACCCAGAAACATGGGCCACTAGAGTCTGATATATGAGCCACACTCTGGCAACACAAAGTCCTGCACCCAAATCCATCCGTTTCCTGTGGGTGGGACCACACTTGGTGCCTTAAGGAATAGAACTTATTCTCCCAAACTCCTGGAGACCAGAAGCCCCAAATCAGCCTGATAGAGCCAAAATGAACTTGTCGGCAGGGCCACACGCTCCCTCTGGAGCCTGTTCCTGGCCACTTCCAGCCTCTTCCGGTGGCTGAGGGCATTCCTTGGCGTGTGGCCGCATCGCTTCCACCTCAGCTGCTGTGGTCACACGCCCTTTTCTTCTGTCTCCCTCTTGTAGGGATGCTTGTGACTCTATGATCACATCCTCAGAGACGCACCCCTCTGCCTGTCAGGTGACATTCCCAGGTCCCAGGGATTAGGACCTCGATATCTTTGGGGATGAACGCTTTTCAGCCTCCCACGCCAAATGGGGGTGAGATTTCAAAACCCCCATCCGGTCCCCCTATAAAAAAATACATCGACTACTGACAGCTGAGGTACTGCCGCTCAGATCCGTTTCCTGGTCTACCAGTTCCTGATGCAGTTTAGAAAGCGTGGGTCACAGAAGAGAGCTCAGTCTTATTTGAGGAAGGGGTGCTTCCTTGAGGGTCGGAAGTGCTTCCTGAGGCTAAGAAGTCCCCGGGCTTCCGCCTGGGGGACCAGCTCTTGGCTTCAGCCACTCAGTCTCCACTGACGTCCCAACACCCCTAGAAGCCACCAGCTACCCCTGACCTCAATTTATAAACACGAGGCCAGGCGTGGAATGATGACGAGAAACCAGGAAAAATGAAAAGAGCTCATTTGTCATTAGGATGGCAGATTCCAGGAGGTATTAAAATTTTGTTTATTGTAACTAATATGTTTTTACAGAATAAGCTTTAAAAAGTTACCATGTGTTAAAGCGGGCAGTAAACATCACATCTTATCTGTTTAAAAACTAAGCTCTGTTAGGGGGCACCCGGGGGGCTCGGCTGGTTGAACATCCAACTCTTGGTTTCAGCTCTGGTCGTGATCTCACGGTCTGTGTCGGGCTCTGCGCTGACAGTGCGGAGCCTGCTTGGGATTCTGTCTCTCCCTCTCTGCCCCGCCCCCACTCACACACACTCTCTCTCAAAATAAACAAACATTTATTTGAAAAATCCAAAAAAATCAAGCTCTGTTGGAGTGGCCTTTGTGGCACACCAGCTTCTTGTACAATGACAGTCTACAATGACCACAATGATTAGAAGACTACAGGGTCCCGAGTGACTGAAAGGTTAAGCAAGGACACAGTGTTCTTAGCTCTGACATCCAGTGGTTTTCAGACTGATTGGTTTTTAGCTGCAAATGCTTGATGAAAAGCAAATGTGAGGTGGGAACCTAGTGAGCATAATGTGCCAGAGTGGAGATACTTGTGGACTCACTGAGTTTTTCTGTTTGTTTGTTGTCAATAAAGTTTTATTGGCACACAACCACGCCCATTGGTTTACACACTGTCCCTGGCTGCTTCCCTGCTTCAACCACAGAGCGGTTGTGACAGAGACCACGCGACCCACAAAGCCTAAAATATTAATATCTAGCCCTTCACAGAAGTTTGCTAATCCCCACGCTGGATGAGGCCGGGGTGGGGGGCCTGAGCTCCAGAGCCAAAAGAGGGGGGGGTACCAAGTGTGAATGCTTGCTGAACTCTTGCCATGTGCCAGGCACTGAGCACCGAGTGCCCTACAACTTGGCACACCAAGCCCTGCACCAAGCCCTGCATGGAAGGTCCGATTACAGCTCCATTTTCATGTGAGGAAACTGAGGCACAGAGTGCTTTAATGGTTCATGCAAAGTCCCAGAGCCAGCACAGGACAGAGGCAGGACTTGAGCCCAGCATTTGGACTCCTGAGCCCACACCCTGACCACCACAGGGAGAGCTCCCAGCCCCAGCCCAGGTGGGAGCAAGGTGCAGCAGTTCTGACAAGTTCTGCTAACAGGCCCGCTGGTCAGCGCTGAGCATGGAGGGCGCAGGAAACAAGACTCGGCACGGCGCTGGGTGGACCCCAAAGCCACTGGCAAGGAGCCCACTTCCCTGGACCTGAGCAGTCACTTGTGGGGCCACAGACTGGCTCCCGGCCCCCTGCGGGTGAGGACTCCCAGCACCGCCCCGTGGGCATGCACCTTCCAGGACATGGGTGCCACGGGGCCAGAGGATGGAAAGGTGATGAATAACAGTGCTCTCCACGGGGAGGGCATGGGGAGTAGATGACAAACGCAGCTCCCTTCTCTCCTTGAGGCTGGGCCCCCCCAGGACGCACCCCGAGGCAAGGCTCTTGTGTGAATGGATTTTGTGCAGGATGCCAGGAAGCGTTGGTGGGGGAGTGGCGAGGGGAGTCAAGCAAGGGAAGAAAGCCAGGCCAGGCTGTCTTGCGGAGTAGCGGCCACCATGGTCCATCTACTGGCTACAGGGTCTGTACTCCAAAGGTACAAGCATGTGGCTTTTATACTGACGGTGACCGGTGTGGACACCGACTGAGGCTGGGCTGATACCTCCCAGCTTCCCAAACACACCTCCCTCTATTACACACTCCAGAGCCTCAGGCCCTGCGGGGAGGGCGCCAGCCCGCCCAGGCCGGACCCCACTCGCCATACAGTACCTGTGCCCCGAGCGCCGCTTGCCTCCGAGGGAAGGCTGGGGAAGCCTGGGGGCCCTGGAAGGCCTGAAGCTCCCGTATGTAGCATTGCTTGTCCTCATCTGCCTCATAAACATACCTCTGGAGGAAAGAGCACGGTGATTCAGACTGTCCTGATCTGGGAGGGTGTGTGTGTCGGGGGGGGTCTTCTTGTCCAGCTTGCCTTGGGTTCTCTAGGATGGTCCTAAGAAGCGACTGCTCAGCTTTTGCTCGCACACCCCGGGGGATGGGGACCTCACTACCTACCATCAAGTTCATTCCTTGTTGGAATGATGCCAACTCTTCCAATCAACTAGAACCTGCCCCCCCCCCTCCGCCCCCAGGCTTTCGCCAATATGCCATGTGTGGTCTGATGACCACAGAGGAGAGTAGCATCACCGACCACACTTCTGTTCAATGGCCACTCATACAAAATCAGTGCTTTACCCTGCGCAAGGTGCTGGGCTGGGTACTGGTGACAAGGACTGAGGTCAGTACTGTTTCCCCTCCATCAGTAACACTGCCTCACTTTTCGTCCTCTGACCAACAAATCTTACTTATTCTGCATGATTGATCACAGAGCATTTATTTACCTCCTCGAGAGCCTTTTCCTGATGCCCCCAGGCTGGCTCCGGCACTACCACACTCGCTTGGGTACCTCTTGGGCTCGGCCAGTCCCTGGTACAGACCCTTGTCCCGGGCAAGCTTCAGCCTAGATTTTACGTGGCCACGTCAGGGACACCGACCCCCCTTGACTGGGAGTCCCTCCTGAAAGCAGGGACTTGGTCTCGCCTCCAGCCTCAGAGGCTGACCCCAGGCTGATGTAACCCAGGGACGGCCAGGGGACAGGGTGGGTGGTGTGCATGGCAAATGTTTGCCCTAAGAACACTTGTTGGGTAATTAATAGTCACACTGGTTATTTACTTTAGGCTCCTGGTGATTTGATATAAATAATCATGTTATTAAGTTAAAAATATTTCAAAGCATTGATACGCTGGGCTGGTTCTTCTAACGTGTGGAGCTGACGGTCCCTTAAACGCCCTCTTTCCTCAGGCTTCTGGACCCTCTTTCTACCTGTGAGGTGGCACATGGCCTCAGTCCTATTCTTGCAGGGACCCGAGTCCCACCAAGGAGAGAGACGACGCTAGTGTAAGGCGGGGTCTTTAAAACTAGGCTTTGGAGGGGCTCCAAGCCCGGCAGCTGGGGCAGGGAGAGGGGGAAGGATCTCTGAGATCATGAAAATAGCTCAGAGATTCCCTAAAACCTTGAATCAGAGGCTCTGCCTCTCGCTGTCCCACAAGAAATGCCCTGGGCTTTGCGATCACCATGCTGGTTTGCACAGAAGATTGTAATTTTGTCTCGGCCCCTCAGACTAGAATGTTAGGGGTTTAAGATCTTGTAGCAGGTGGGGAGGCTTCCTAGCCACTCTCCGGAAACTGTAACTTTGCTTTGATCCCTTTGTCATGTTAGCATGGATGTGGTGGGGACACTTCTTGCCCACTCCTGATGTTTCCTTCTGGCTTCTACACCCAGCGGGAGGAGTGGCTTATCTGAGTGGGAAGTTGGAGTCAGAATCAGAGATCCTCAGTGGAGTCCCTGCTTCTCGCCCCTCCTCTGGGGTCCGCTGGCTGGCAGAGAGCAAGGGCTCCTGTCTGTTCTTGGCCACACAGTCAGGGGCCTGCCCCTTCCAGGACCGAAAGGAACTGTCCAATGGTCTGGCCCCTGGATCTATTTCCCAGATGGTTGCAAAGCTGGGTTGTAAGATGGGGGCTGACAGTGGTGCCTCCCACCCCAAATAAGGACTCTCTGTAATCGTAAAGTGGAGCCAAGGTTTTCTGTGGCCAAGCTGAAAGTTCAGAGGTTTAAAGAAGTTCATCCCAGGGTCCTTGCATTTGACCCAAAGAAATGACACTCTGGAGGCAGGGGGCTGTTCTGGGGAAAGCATGGGCTTTGGGGTCAGGCATACTTAGAAGGGGTTTGGGAGGGCTTCCTGGAGGAGGTGGTGTTGGAGTGGGCATGACTTGATCAGTGTGGCTGGCAAGTACAGAAGAGAGGGTGGCCGAAGCTGACAGTGGACACATACCCCGTTGACTGTACCGCACACGCTGGTGTTTCCTCCGCTGTGAGCCCCGGAACATACTTCCGGGAGAGGTTTCGGATGCTCTGTGGAAAAGGGGTTCCATGCAGAATTAGTTTGAGAAATGCCTCACCCTAGTGCTGAGACCTGGAGAGTCTCATGCCCTCGAAGTGCTTTCTACTATCTCTCCCTCCACACCTCCCTCCAAGCCGGCATGGGCCTCAGTTGAACAGAATTCTATTAAATGCTCCTGAAACATTCCGCAGAGCTAAGAACCTATTTTGTGTGATTTTCTACAGAATTTTCTAAACTTATTTGACAACTTATCTATGTTTCATAGATGAGCCATTCTGCTTAGCCCAGTTTGGTAAATGGTGTGTCCCAAAAGCAATAGAGAACCAGCAGGGGTGGGGTGGAGGCACCTCATGCCTGCTCTCCAGAAAATTCCCTGTGGCTCCAGTGTAAAAAGATGCTGGGGAAAAGCAGCCCCTGATGGAGGCTGTTGACGGGGGCGAGAGGCCACCTCTCTCCTCCTTCTATGCAGAAAATGATTTACATGCCTTTCCTCTCGAGACAGCTGAACCCATTGAGCAGCCAACTTCTTTGCGATTTCTGTAATGGGCAGATCCGGGTGCCTGGCCCTCAGCTGACTCCTCTGCTCATTTAGGAAGGTCACATACCTGTGCCACGATCGGAAGACACAGCTCTGAGAGACTGACTGCAGGGGCCAGAGAAGGTCAGAGGTGCGGCTATTTCTGCCTCCTGTTTTTTTTTGTTTGTTTGTTTGTTTGTTTTTTTGGTATTGTTAATGACTGAAACAAAACAGATTTAAAACTGCAGCTTCTAAAAGAACATTTGTTCTTGCCGGTCTTGTACCTCTCCTCAAACTTGACCTTGGCCTCTTGCTGGGCCTTGCGTTTAAGAGCAGGGTCTCTGAAGACATCCTTGTTGATGACAGTTTTGTCCAAGGAAATATCCACAGAGTATCTTGTGGGCATGAGGTGATTGTAGTTATAAACTTTCATAAAAGACTTGATCTTTGACCTCTTGGCGATTTTCTTCTTGCCCATGGCAGCTGTCACTTTGCGGAGATAGCGGTCAATTTCAGCCACCAGAGCATGGCTGTAGGGATGGTGAGAGGTGCCATCATCAATGTTCTTCACGATGACCGCCTTGCATCCTGAGTAGCGTCTGGCTAGGACCAGCACCACCCTCCCGGGTTTCATGAATTTGCCCATCTCGACACCAGCCACTTGAGCCTACAGCAGAAACCAGCCTCCCGGTTTTTATAAAAATAAGTAGTGATGGGTTTGCCCGTGTTTCCAATTTAACCAGTTAATGGAGGTTAATTCAAGAGAGAAAATACCCAAAGGGCTGATTTCTCCAGAGACTCATGAAAGACGGAGCAGCTAACAGAGGAGTCTCCCCGAGGCAGGGGCACGAGGGGCACCAAGGCTGGGGGGGCAAGTCTGAGCCTCGGTTTCCAACCCTCTGTGTGATGGACGTACATAATGCCACCTGTCCACAGGGTTACAAGAGATGGAGAAGACCTTCGCCCTGAGAAACACGGGGACCCTGAGGATAAAGGGGAAAAAGCACAAGCTTCTGGAACAGCAAGGCGACCTTCAGAGCAGTGGGATGTGACTGTCATGGGGCCTTTTTTCTGCAGCCCAAGATGCCAGGGGATGAGGGAGAAGGTTTCATGGCCCTGAGAGGGGCGTCTTGAGCCTCGATGGAGGTTAACTAGCTCACCGTAGAGCACCCATACCTGCCGGCCCAGAAGGGAAACCAGACCTGCTAGCCCCAAAGCCACCCCTTCTGGTCTGTGACCCACACCCAGCTTCTGTTCTCGCCCTTGAGCATCAGAACCTTATTACAGCTTAAAGAGCTATACAACCCACACTCACTCCCTGTGGTGTGAGGCCCCCTGATGGAAAACAGATAGAGGCTGAGATGGGGTCATGGCCACGCTCTGCACACGGCCCAGGCATGTGGTGAGCGGTGAATGTGCCTTCACACCCAGTCAGGTCGTCTGCGGCATCTTACCCTGTCGTAGGAGCACGGAGGACAAAAATATCCCTCAGGGGCTTCTGTTTCTTGCGTTTAGGCCAGCTCCCTTTCCTTTTCTGAAACAGAAATAGCAGAGAGGAAAACCTCAAGACTGTCGATAATGATTTACCATACTCATTTCATAGTTTACAACAATAACAACAGGGCACTAAAGTGTCCTCGCTGTCCAGGTGGCTTCTCAGCTCTGCAGAGCAGCAACATCATCCCCTGAACATGAGGGAACCCACACACAGAGATGCAATCACTGCCCCCGGGCTCCCCAGCAGGTGTGGGAGCCAGGACGTTTCCTCTTGTCCAGGCTGCATAATGGTCACCGGGTGAGACCAAGAGAGAAACCCACGGAGGGAAGGGACCAGACCTCTGCATTGGGGTTGGGGGCAGATGGCTAACATCTGCGCTTGCCTAAAGCCCGACTGGGTTTACATCTCAGCTCTGCCACTTCCCTGCTCTGTGGCCTTAGGCAAGTTAGTAACATCCCCGTGACTCAGTTTTCCCATTTGTCAGATGGAGATCATGATAGTCCTTACCTGTGGGCTGCAATGAGGATTCAATGTGTGAATATTCATGTAGTTCTCAGCGCAGGCAGTCACCCAGTAGTGCTCACTAAGTGCAGGCTGCTGTGACTAATGCAGAACTCTTTCCCGCTGAAGTGAGGTCTTGGAAGGGAAACCCAAACTGTGGACTCACTGTTCCATTCATTGCTTTTCTTGGTTCCATCAACAGCGCCTGAGTCCTTGCTATCATTGAGGCTCTGTGCCATGCTCAGAGTCTGAACAGGACACAGCCCTGCCCTCAAGCAGCTCATAGTTCAATGGTGGAGGCTGAGTTGTATATAAGTAATTGCAATGATTCATTACAAGGGGCAGGGGTTATACAATGACGGCCTGGACGTCCTTGCATTCAGGGCTCAGATTCAGTTTCCTAAACCAAACACATGCATGTGGACAGAATGGTGGACAGTACTCAAACTTGCCCTATATTGTAAACCTCTCTTTCAACTGTTCCAACTTTCCAGCTCAAAGCTTCCTCCCAGACCTATCCATTTTGGCCTTCCCAGAGCCAGGGGATACACAGCTGGGCAGCAGCTCAGCATGCTGCCTCAGTGATGACCCAGCACTGCCAGAGCCAGGCCAGATGGGCTGGGGGCTGAAGGACGTGGAAGGTCAGGGCAGCACTTGGCCTCGGGGACTTAAGGAGCAGGAGGGCAGAGCTCAGGCTGCAAAGAGGCGGAGGGCCAGGGTAGTAAGCACATGCGGTAATGAGATGGTGCTGCAGAGCCCCTAGCATACTGCCAGTCATACAATAGTGTGTGTGCAATAGGCACACATAATGACTCTCTTCCTCATTCTTTTCTACACATAGATTATGCAGCTGATACCTGGAGTCTGAGAGTGAACAACTCTTTCAGGACCCTGGAGAGCTCCCAGAGGCCACCTCCTTCAGGACCCTGGAGAGCTCCCAGGGCCGCGGTCAGCTCTGAGTCCCTGTAATGAACACAGAAAACTCACCACAAGTGGGGCTCACCAACGGCTTCCTGAATGGGAGTCTCCCGTTGTCCAGTTAAAGCAAATATCACCATCCCACGCCGTGGGAAGACACTCAGAAAGATGGTGTGTTTGGCCACTGAGTGGCTGTGCCGAGACCCGGGAGCATGCCTGGCTTCTGTTAGAGCCATACCTCCTGAGGGAGACCCCACAGTTGCCTGAGGTCAAGTGGGACGAGGCCCAGGACACCTTTGGCCTGCACCACAGCCAGAGCTGCCCATTCTCTCTCCCTGCTCAGCCCTGCAGCACAGACGGGAAGACGTTTGTTTCAAATTAGAGGAAATGTTTCAATATATTTTATCATGGTTCTCTCAAAATAAGTGCACGTATTTATTATTTTACTGACATCCTTGGCCCTTTGTTTCAGCTTCTTTATTCAAAGAAACTCTTTCCTGAGCGTCTTCTTAGCTTGCCCAGAAATTATAGTCACAGAGACAGAGGCACTTGGGAAATGTTTCTCGGAAGCCTTTTGTTCTCACTCAGCTTCTCACGCAGGATCTGTACTTCGTCGACTCTGCTCTAAATAGAGCCGAGTACACCGTGAGCTGGTCATTAGTATGGGGTGTCCCTGCTTGGAGAACATTCCCTCACACTTGAGTACATCCATTAAGGAGGAGAAGGCAGAGCAGAACACGGTGAGCGAGACAAGAGTGATGAAAACAGTGGTCGGTGGTGGAGCAGAAAGCACTCCCAGCAGAGCAGAGAGTTGATTCTGCCATTTTGATCAGCAAAATCCACAGGAGTGGGGAGTCCATTCCAATAGGATTCTCGACCAGCACAGACCTTTCCTATTCAAATTGTAACAGATGATGAATTTTGGATATTTGGTTCAATGAACAGAATTTTCTTTGACAAAGAAAACCCACTTTGGGAGTCAGCAAGGTGGTGTGGAAGGTACAAGGGGCCAGAGTGGCAGACATGGCTCCCCCCTGGCCACCCCCCTCCCTGAGCTCTGACACGGACAGGATCCTACAAAGAGATTGAGCAAGCATAAAGAGAAAAATCATGTCTTTCATTTGGGAACCAGACCAAAGCTCAGACGATGCTTGTAACCAATCTTAGCAAAGGGCTCTTGGCTTCTGTGAGTTGTACAGTTGACTTCCCAGCAAAGTTTGGGTCCTGGGTATTTGTACGAGGGCAGCCGGGGGCTTTAAGGGCACACAGCACCCCTGATGCATCTGAGCAGTGAGGATGTTTGTTAAAAGGCAGTACTTGCATCCCACTGTTCCAGACACCATAAGAAAAGTTAGATTGTTAAGGGCTGGGCCCCTGCATTTAGATATCATGGTCCTTTTAAGACTCTGGTTCATTTACTTCTGAAATAAACCAACACTGCAAAAGATGCACTTTTCTTATTTTTTTAAAATGCAGGGCTATCAGACCCCCACGGACTCCCTTTGCCGAATTTCTCATCTCCACTTTAGCCAGCTTTGCAGACCGATGCTTCAGGGAGAGTTGATGACGCTGTGTGGCAGAGGAGGGGGGTGGTCAGAGTGTGGATTCGGGAGCAAGACAGTCCAGATTTGAGCCCCAGTGTCTCCACGGACCGCTGTGGAACCTCCGGCACATTACCTACCCTCTCTGAGCCCCGCTGTCCTCCACGCACAGAGATGGGGGCTGTGGCTGTGAAGCATACTGAGCTAGGACAGGTGCCAGGGCCCAGGCAGCCCGTGGGGTGACTGTTATCGCTACTGAGGTCAGCCCTCTTGTGTTCTAATCCTGCTTCACCTTCCTGATGCCTCTAGAAAGTCCTAAGACCTTACTCACTGCACCTCCACCTGGAAAGTGAGACTGGCTTGTGATGGTCCATGGGGCAGATCTGCTCAAGAAAGTGACACCATGATTGGGACTTAGCTTTGGGTTAAGAGGAACCAAGGCCCGAGTTAAGCTGCTCACACATCTCTGTCTGTCGTCTCCCCCGTATCCATTCTATCCTTCTTCATTGGGAATTGAACCCTGATTCTTAGGCACATGACCATTCGAAATAAATATGTTTCTCAGACTCCCTTGCAGCCAGGTGAGGCCCTGTGACTAAGTTTTAGCCAAAAAGGGCAGACTGAAGTATGGCACGCAACTTCTAGAACATTTTCATAAAAGTAAGGCATCTTTTTTCACTTCTTTCTCCCTCGTGCTGGATGGATGCAGACAGGAGGGCTGGTGCTCAAGCAGCCACCTTGGGCTGTGAGGCAGCATGCTAAGAAAAGTGAAGCAATGAGATGGAAGGAGTCTGGGTCCTTGCTGGTTGTGATGCCTCCATACCAGCCCGAACACACTTACTTCCCTCTGTCATTCACACGAGAAAGAAGCAACTTGCTTGTTATGTGAGGCTGATCCTGATCCTGACGGATACAGACGGTTACTGCTTTTAGTTTTGTATTTCTAAGCAGACCCGATCATCTCTCACCTGTACTATTACAATAATCAGGGACAAAGAAAAACCCCATTGTGCACCTGTTACGGAATACACCCTTTGGTAGGGGACAATAACTTCGCTTTCGGAGTGGGTCGGTCTGTCTCCACGTGAGAACTGCTCCACCTCTCCCTGGAATGTTCACCAGTGACCTCCAGTCTCCCAGTGTGGCTGGGCTCAGGCGCTGAAACCCCACACTGCCATTTACTGTGTGACCCTGGGCAAGGTCCTTGACTTCTCTGTGCCTTAATTCTATCCTCACTGAAAAGTGGGGGTAAGAATATTAACCTCACAGGGTGGAGAGAGTTCAGAGACAATGCACAGGAGCTCCTGGCCCAGAGGTCAGAACCCAGAAAATGTTAAACACGCAGCCATATACGATGCTAGCACAGCACATGCGCCCCCCATGCCTGGCCTGGGTATCGCACTTGCCTTTGACCCCTCTGGGTCCTGCCCCTTGGGGTCGCCCTGGTTTGCCAGCACATTGTGCTGCATGGGGCAGAGATGCCAGGCCCCACAGGGGGTGCAGATCACAGTGCTGAAGGCGGGAAAAGCACTCTGCAGGGGCTGAAACAGGAAAAGGAAGAAATGGTCCCATAAGGTCAGAGGCATTGAAGTCACCCCCCGCCCCTTGGGTTGGCCTGGCGCGGGGACTCTGTAATGTGACATTTGCGTTTTCAGATGCTCCCGAGCGGCAGCAAACTCTTGAAACCTGAGTGGGCAGTCACTTTTCTGGGGTCCAGATGGTAATCGCACGGAGGAGGCGGTGCACAGACACAGGCAGGACCCCGTGAGCAGGCATGACTTTCAAAACCACTGAGCCATCTCAAAATTCTCTTTATAAAACCAAATATCCAAATTTCACCTTCGGCTGCAACTTGACATTTTAACTAGTGTGGGCTCTGGACCCAGACCCTCTGGGCTCAGACCTGGGCTCCTGTAGATTAGCTTCACATCATCAGCAACACCCTTCCCCCACAGGGACTGCGGTTTCCTGTGTATGTTGGGTGTACGATTCATGGAGTTGTTGGAAGGCCTACCCCACAGCAGGTATTGACGGCGCCTGCTGTGTGCTGGGCACGGCGGACGTCAGCGCAGAGAACCCACAGAAATCCAGTTCTCCTGGAGTTGGCGTCCTGGGGGCGGGGGTTAGACCGAAGCTTGCAAGGTACAGGGCGTGGTTCTCCGGGGACTCTGGTGAATGTGACTGCTCACTTCAGTGGCATTTTAAATCGGTGCATTTGGAGACACCGACCGGTCGAGAAGGTCGACGGTGGTCAGGTTATCCCTGGTCCCCGGTGAAGGAGGCAGGATGGTGAGTCGGATCCCATTTTACAGGTGGGAGGGAGGTGGGAACGGGACACTGCCCCGCTCAGGTCTAACAGGGGCAGGCACGGCCATGCTTTCTCCTACTCCACGTGCATGCAGCCCCTGTCGATGCGGAATCGAGGCCCAGGGGAGCCCAGTGGTCGCCCAGAAAAACACAGGTAGGAAGGGCCAAGTGAGGTCTTGAACCCAGGTCTCCTGGCCGACAGCCCCGTGGTCAGTCCTGCTCCCCCAACCTGTCCCAGGGGCAGTTCCTCTTCACGAGGGGAAGGTTACAGCTCTCACGGTATGTGCTCAAGTGTGACCCCACAGTATCCTGTCTGAGTCAACAGGCCACGATGCAGGAAACGCTCCCGCCAAGGCACCAGCTTGTCTGGGAGTAAGGACAGACAGGAAGGAGTCACAGACTGCCTCTTCCTTCCTAGGAAGCGGACACGTGGCAAACAGCGATGACCCGACCCCGAGTTCCAACACTTCCCTGGCCTGTCCCCATTTCTGTATCCACAGGGCCAAGGCCTTGTAATCTGCTCACTGTCTTGTTTTGTTTTTTTAGGTGGTATTTTTGAGTCATAGCTCAGAACTCCCCGTGGGGCAACGGTAAAAGCTAGAGCGAACTTGCCTCTCATCTGGAAGCATTCAGGTTCCTCCCTGGAGGCAACCACGGTTAGGAGGCGCTTCACCTGATCTTCCAGAGCCGGTCTGTGCACTTACACATCCCACTTACACAGCGGCAGACCGGTGGCCCTGCCCTTAATTTGCTTCTTTGGTTGACTGTGCTCTAGAGCTCCATCTGCTGGCCATTCAGAGCCACTACATTTTTGGAAAGGCTGCACCCTATTTGCCCTGTGGATGCCCCTGGTAGCAGGTGCAGGTTATTCCTGGTCTTTGCACACACGGCGCTCCACGCATGTGGTGGGCTCTCTAGGGTCAAAGGGCATGTGGCTTTGTGGTCCAGATGGGCTAGACAGACCCCGCCTAGCAACTCCCTTCCGGGGGGGCTGTGCCCATGTTGCACCTGCCAACGGTGTCAGACTCACCTTCCTCACAGAGATCCCTGCCTCTGCGCTCGGAGAGGACAGTCCCACCTCCCTCTCTGCTCACATTCCTCTATGGCTCCCTTGACTTTGGCATGAAGGCCTGGTCCCCTGGCCTGGCATTTGAGGCTCCAGGACGCTTGGCTTTCATGCTCCTCCAGCCCCACATCCATCCAACTGACATAAACGGCACCGAAAGGTAGGGTCAATGTGGATGGCGATCAGACCCTTTACACGTATTATCCTGTTTAATCGTCGGCATGACTCATCACCATGGTGACATCCACAGGTGGAGAAAGAAGTTCAAGGAAGTCCATGACCTTCCTGTGTGTCCACAGCAGGGCAGGGGCAGAAGAGACCCTCCACTGTGGGCGCCTACCCTTTCCACCTCCCAGCCACCCCCCACCCCCAACAAACAGAAATCCTCTCGCACCCAGTACAGCCTGACTTGAGACACCCTCACCGTGCTGGGCCCAGCCCCGAATCTCCCCTGCCTTGGCCCCTTTCCAAAGACCCTGCACAGCCCCAGCAGGGAGGACCCCATTTGGGAGTCAACCCTCAGCTGATTTATTCAGTTAGGGGGCAGGCATAAGTACCAGGGCCAGACAGAGTGCCAGGGCCCGGGCCGAGGCTGCAGAGACAGCAGTGGGTGACAGCGTAGCCTACATGAGCTCTTGGTCAACACTGAGTCTTAGCTTCCAAGAGGGCAAAACCCATGGTGGTTGCTTTGCCTAATACTCTCCTTTTGATTATAAGTAAACGGAAGCTCAGGAATGTTCTATGACATCCTAAAGGTTTCCAATCCAGAGAGACGCTGTGCCTGCCCCGGAGCTCTGGCTCCCAGCAGCTGCCCAGGGCAGTGGTCACACATGAGGAGCTAGAATGTGTGGCTCCGGAGCCAGCTCTCTCTGTCACCCACCAGCCATGTCATCACTCAGGGCCTCAGTTTCCTCATCTGTAAGATGGGACCATGAAGAGGGAAGGGGCCGCTGAAGATGGAGGCCGTTATTCCAGGACCTGGCACCCAGGAAGCAGGCACTAGCCAGGACGTTATTATAACGTCAAAGTCTGCTTTACTGCGTGAGGACACCTGCGAATTCAGCTTTAGGCTCGAACGCCACTCGCCCTCCAGTGAACAGCCACACATTAGCCAGGAGCAAACGAAACCATTTTTCACTTAACTGTCCTACGAGGTTAGGAAACTGGGATATTCTGCATAAAGGAAGGCTCCGGACAAAGACCTGAACCTTTCCCGCATCAATTTCAACGTCTGTGCGCTTGGCAAGAAGCTCTAGCACCCGCCGAACTGGGTTACAACCCTGGTGACGCCCTTGACGACCGGAGGAGCCGAGATCGGGAACGCCTTGGGTTCCTCACGTGGAGACGTGACAGCGCCCGCCACCCCTCCCGTAGGTCTCCCGGGGCGTGCGTGGGACAGGTGAGCACAGGTTCGCCGAGGCGAAGCCGGGGCTGGACTGAGCGCCCCATAACGCAACTGCTCTCAAGACCAAGTGTGCTGACTGCGCGCACCCGTCTGCCCCGCGCAGCGCCCGAGACCGGACCGGCCGCTCGGACTGCAGGCCAGCTCCGGAGCCCGGGCCGCGCCCGCTTCGGCCCTGGCGGCCGCGGACAGCGCCGGATCCAGGCCGTGGGAAGACCCGCCCGGCCCCCGCGCCCTGGCACGCGCGCTCAGCCGACCGGGAGCGGCGCAGGCCGGGTCACGTGCCAGGGCCTGGGCCTCCCGGGCTTGGGCACCCAGGCCGCGCCCACCCCGTCCCGGGGACGACCTCGGCCCTCCGGGGCAGCGGGGCGCGCGCGACGGGGAGGGGCGCAAGGCCAGCCCCTGACCCGCAGCCTGGCCCCTGTCCCGCTGCAGTCGCCCGGGACGTGGCTCCGCTCCCGCAGCCCTGGCTCCGCGTCCCCGGTGCGGCCCCATCCCCCGCCCCGCCGCTGCGGGTCCCCGGGGCGCAGGCTCTGTCAGCGGGGACCCGCTTCGCGCAGCCAGGGGCCCTGGCGGGCGAGCAGGGCAAGAGTCCCAGCCGCACAGTGGGCCCCGGGTTCCGGGCTTTGGCGGCAGCCGCGGACTGGGCGGGGTCAGAAGGCGGGCGGGGGCGGGGCGTCTGCCGCCGGGCCCCACCCCTCCTTGTCCTGGTCAGCACCCAGTTATATAAAGGCGCCCAGTTGGCGAGAAAGAGCCAATCAGTGGCGGCTCCTCTTTGAGTTTTGTCTTTTAATATTTCCAAATCACACAAGAATACATACGCCTTGTCACTGTGGGGAAATTAGGAAATTCAGAGCAGGAATCCCATACTTCAAAGTCAGCCACCTGTTAACCCGTTGGTGCCTCCCTTACAGTAGACATTTTTTCCCCAAAATATAATTTCAAAGATAATTCCAAAATATAGAGGTAGCCATGAGCGCCATCTCTCTTAATGGCAACTCATCCGCGATCGCGTGTTCCCTTCCGGTCTGTGGCAGGTGCCGTCGTGAAGGCGATCAGCGGCTGCACAGACCGTCTGTGGGTAATTTTGAGGTTGCCTACGGGACCGCACAGCGTCTACAGCCAGACGGTCTGTTCATCAGCCTACCTCTGCTGGGTAACCCTGGGCTGGTTCCTCCACCTCTCGGCCTCAGTCTCCTCATCTGTTAAGTGGGAATAATAACAATGCATATTATTAGGCATAGTTGTGGGATCAAAGAGTACTCCTAGGCCCTCAACGAATATGTCTGTTATCATTTCTGAGGTCTTCTGCATATGTCAAGGGTAATAAGCCGTAATTGTGTAACAATATTCCCCAAAGCTCCCCTAATCCATTCCCATGTTTTTGTTTTGTTTTGTTTTTAACAATTGAGTCCAATTAAACGTAGCAAATACACAATGAGATCCCCTCCTTAAGAAAAGGAGTAAAAAAATTCCCCTAAAATAAATCCTTGAGATTAAGCAAATTATGAAATTGAAGAATGCGCAAGATTATAGCCAAAGTCACTGGAATTAAATCAGCAAGGCATTGATAGAGGAATGACAAATGTATGAGCAGGGCAGAAGACAAAACCCAAATTAAATCCAGAATATGTATTAGGTCAATTTATGACCGACGTAATAGTTCAATTCAATGAACAAGGAGTTATTAATCAGTACTTCTGAGCACTGGCTAGCCATCTACAAAGCGAGCAGGCTCCCCTCTAACAACAAATACCAAAGTAAACTCTCGATGGATTAAAGACCTACTTAATAAGGCGAACAGTAGAAACCACGCGAGGAGACTTGGGGACCCCACAAGCACGCTCCGACAGATCCGGTCACCGGTGATACCTTCTCAGATGAAAATATGGAGACGGGGGATTATTTCCGACACACTTAAAATGCCCGACTGAATATGCCGGAAAACCCGGGGAAGTACCCCAGGACCACGCCTCCCCGTACAAAGAGGAATCACCAGCGCAAATCAGAGTGTGAACCCAGACGTCTGGCCTCCGCTGCGTACAACCACCTACAACCGGAGATTCGAGTTTGAGGGACTCACGCCGGTGCCACGGACCGATGAACAAACCTGCCCGTATCGGCTGCCTCCGGTGGAAAAGCCGAAGATGATATTAGTAAGCAGTCTCTCCGGCGAATCTGCGGCGGCAGGACTGCCCCCACGGGTGTCTGAGGACCAAATCTGCGCCCCCTGGAGGTAGGAAAACTCCCCCATCCAAGGAAATTGCAACAGTGACGGGTTAGTAGCGCCCCCTGGAGCCTAGAAGAAGTCAATGCAAATGCTCTGGGGAGAAAAGCATCTTCCATTGGGGCCTATCGCTTAGTACGGTATAGGAGCTCCTGATAAACATGGAAAGTCCCGTGACCTCCTACTCAGCACCGATGAGGATGTCTAAACTTAAAAAGACAAAGCACACCAGGTTTGGGCGAGGACGTAGAGGCGCTGGGTCCGACGTACTGCCGGCAGGGATGTAAAATGGTAAGACCACGTTAAAAAGCAGTTTGTCAGTTCTTGAAAGGTTAGACATGTGACGGGATAAGCGAAACTGTGGCCCTTCCATGAAACGGGGGGCTCCTGAGAGATAAAGCGATGCTCCCGGCGCCTGCAACGGCCTGGACGAATCCCAAAATAACTGTGCCTGGGGAAAAGAGCCCAAGCATGAGGTTCTGGGTGTGGGGGAGGGGAAGAGGCAGGAGGGAGGGGTTCCAAAGGGGCTCCGGGAAACTTTTCAGGGGGACGGAAGTGTTCACCCTCTTGACTGGGCTGATGGTCACACGGCGTACAAAGCTTCTCTGCGTTTTATACACATGCAGTTTATTCTCGCCTAATTTTACCTCTCCAAAGTTGTTGTAGAAGTATTAGTGGACGGTTTTCAGCAGAAGCGATTACACTGCACTTTTGAATTCGTAAGAAATATAGGAGTAAAATAGCTGACAAAGCACAGAGGGCAGGCTGTGTGAGGAACCCGGTGTTAGCTGAATGACCCTGTGGGAAAGGTGCACATTATAAATTCTAGAGCAATCGGTACAAAAATAAAATAGAGGTATAGCGTCAGTCCGGCCATGTGAACCCTTACAGTGACGGGACGGACCGACCACCCCGTGGAAGAGGTGGAGACCCCCCAGACTCGGTGCACGGAAAGACCCCCTGGGGTGCTGGCTGCCAGAAACTCTTTAAATATGAAGGAAGACAGGCTGAGGTAGAAGGAAATAGACCACGGAAGATCTAAGCATCAGGGGTTTCCTAGGGCCGTGTAAATGTTAGGCAAAACACGCTCTACAACAGGGAATTTTGCCAGAGATGTGTCACAGCGGCGAAGGGGCAATCCATGAGGATCATGTGACAATCTTAAATATGTCTATCTGTATTAAGAAAGCTTCAAAAGACATGAATCAAAGCTTAAAGAACCCAAAGGAGAAATAGACAAATTCATAATGATAGTTGCAGATTTTAAAAAATGTTTTCTTTAAAGGTTTATTTATTTTGAGAGAGAGAGAAAGAACTGGGGAGGGGCAGAGAGAGAGAGAAAGAATCTCAAGCAGGCTCCGCACTGTCAGCACAGAGCCTGATGTGGGGCTTGAACCCACAAACCGTGAGATCATGACCTGAGCTGAAACCAAGAGTCGACGCTCAACTGACTGAGCCACTCAGGTTTCTAATTACTCCATCAGTCAAAGAAGACACCAAGGGATTGATTGGAGGCAAACTATTTAAAGCTGAATGGTAACACCTACGGGGTCTATAAAATGAGTGATATTTACTTTCTAAGGTTAAAAACCCCCCGAAGCTAGAGCTACAATGCTGAACAGCAGCCTTGTAACTGGGGGAGCAGTGATGGAGGGCAAACCATGTACTGTCGGAGGCGATGGCCGAGATGCGGATTAATGAGAGCTTTGTAAGATCAATATGGTAAAATTTCTAGGTTAATTGCTGCAGATATGGAAATAATGTATATAACTTTCAAACGGGGGAAAATACAATAAGGGCAAAGGCTCAGGCCAGCCAAAAGAGGAACACAAAAGGAGAAAAAGGAGAAGCAAAGGGAAGCAATACGCGTAAAAACCCAAAACCAGGTGGGTAGAAATAACTCCAAAAATACTGGTAGTCACAGTCTGTGTAGACAAACAGGCTGGCGGGCAGGGTCAGAGAGTATTTTGCTGGCAAAAGCACAAAACCCCAGCTATATGCTCGTTGCTTGGGATGCATCTCAAGCGTGAGGAAGGCGCAGGAGGCAGGAAGAGGTTACTAAGCGATGGAAAGCCTTTACTCTTGGGCAAAATAAAATTTAGATCGAATCATCATTGGGGTAAAGAAGATTGCTACCCAATACGGAATTCACCAGGATTTCTAGAATTGCATGTATTTCGTAGGGAAGGAAGACAGGGAGCCAGAAGGAGAGACCGACAAACCCGCTCTCTTGGCGGGGGCATTTTGACCCGCGTCTTTGCAACATTTTCCTTGTTGTGAGAAAACACGCATCGCATAAAGTTCACCATCCTAACCATTTAAATGTACAGTCGGGTGACATTCAGCACGTTGACACTGTCGGGAGGCCGCCCCCGTCGCGCATCTCCGGAACTTCTTTTTCTGCCGGAACTGAAACTCTGTCCCCATGAAAGGCTCACTGCCCATTTCCCACCCTCCCCGGCCCCGGAGCCCACCCTCCATTCTAACTTCTGTCTCTGTGGCTCCGGCCACGCGAGTACTTCATGGAAGTGGAAGCATGTCGTGATCTCTAGTGGCCGGTCTGTCTCACTCAGCACTGTGTCACCCATGTAGTGGCATGTGCCAGGATTTCCTTCCTTTTTAAGAGTAAATAGGGGCGCCTGGGTGGCTCAGTCGGTTAAGCGTCATGCTTCAGCTCAGGTCATGATTTCACAGTTCGTGGGTTCGAGCCCCACGTCGGCTTTGTGCGGACAGCTCAGAGCCTGGAGCCTGTCTTTCAATTCTGTGCTGCCCTCTCTCTCTGACCATCCACTGCTCATGCTCTCTCTCTCAAAAATAAATAACACATTAAAAAATTTAAAAAAGAGTAAATAAATACTATCCTTGTGTGTGCGCGTGCACGTGGCGGTCAATCACGTGCAATGTATCCATTCACCTGCTGATAGACACCGGGGCGCCCGCACCTTGCGGCTACTGTGATTAAGGCTGTTTGCAAACGTGAGGGGACGGATATCTGTTGAGGGTCCTGCTTTCATCTCTTCCCGGTGTGTCCTCACGTGTCTCACCGCCTCACGTGGCGATTCTGTTTGATTTTGGGGGAATCCCCACAGCATCTTCCGCGGTGGCCGCACCATTTTATATTCACACCGACGGGGCAGCCATGTTCCTTGCATCCTCACCAGGACTTTTTGTTTTCTGCTTCTTTTGGATAGTAGCCATCCAAACCAGTGTGAAATGTCAACATACCTCTTCATAACTTATAGATCAACTTGTACCAAAAAAAAAAAAAAAAACAGCTGGTAAGGATGGAGGGCATTTGGGCAGCACAACTAATTAGCTTTACTTAACGAACATATACACAGTCTTCCAGCTTTCACAGAAAGAACAGTGCTAGTGTTAATAAAGATCCCATTTACGGGATCAAAATGAGAAATACATCTATTGGCGATAGGCAGGATCTTTATACAGGAAATCTTAACTCCAGACTGAAAGATGTCTAGCAAGAGCTGCAAGAGTAAAGGAATTCATTGGTGGAGGACTTGGTATGAGACATCATGGCTCTCTTCCAGTTGTGCGATCGATTTAACGCAGTTCTGATCAAAATCCCAGTAAGGCTCTTGGCAAAATTTGCCTTTCTGATTCCAAAGTGGATATGGAAGAGCAAAGGGCTAACGACGCTGCAGTGTCCCTGAAGGAGAGGGACAGGCGGGGAGGACTTGCTTGGGCAAATATCAGGACTTACTAGAGGGGCGCCTGCTGGCTCAGTCCGTTGAGTGTCCGACTCTTGGTTTCAGCTCAGCTCATGATCCCAGGGTTGTGAGATCAAGCCCTGTGTTGGGCTCTGTGCAGACAGCACGAAGCCTGCTTGAGATTCTCTCTCTCTCAAACAAAAGACTTACTCTAATGCTAACTTAGTGATGACAGCATGATATTGACATAGAAATAGACAAATGGGAAAACAGCAGCAGGCCGCGGATGCCTGCACCTCTGACACGCTCCACAGGCGAAGCCGCAGCCCCTGTGAGACAGGAAGAGGTTTTCCATATGTGGTGCTTGGACGAGTCCCACGAGAGAGGACAATGAAACAGGACCTCTTGCTCTTACTGTCCATAAAACTCAATGTCAGGGGCCTTAGTCTCGAAACTTAAAGGAAAACTTTAAAGCATTAGGAAGGGATTATAAGAGAATGTTCGTAAGGACTCTAGATAAGGAAGAATTCCTTAAAGCACAAAAAGCACAAATCATAAAGGAAAATCCTGAAAACAGGGACTATATTAAAATTAATATTCAAAATGTTTAATGCTTCATTCATTTTTTTTTTTTTAGATAGAGAGAGACAGAGTACGCGTGAGGGAGGGGCAGAGAGAGAGGGAGACACTGAATCTGAAGCAGGCTGCCGCCCAGAGCCCCATGCGGGGCTTGAACTCACAAACTGTGAGATTGTGACCTGAGCTGAACTTGGACACAACTGACTGAGCCACCCAGGTGCCCCTAAAATTAATATATTTTTGAAAGTTTATTTATTTTGAGAGAAAGAGAGAGAGCATGCAGATAAAGGGGGAGGGGCAGAGAGAGAGAGAGAGAGAGAGAGAATCCCAAACAGGGAGACCGTGAGGTCGTGACAGTGAGATCATGACCTGAGCTGATATTAAGAGTCAGACGCTTAACTGACTGAGCCACACAGATGCCCCTAAAATTAATATTTCTTTTCACCTAATGGAACACTACAATAATATAAAAACAATATTATAAAGGAAACTACAATAATATACAGCAGTAAGCCCTTCAGTGAATGGAGGTATGTGTAACACATACGCCCAACAAAACATTAGTGTCCAGAAAATATAAAGGATCTTTGAAAAGCAAGGGGAAAAAGACAACCCCAAAAGAAAAACAGGCAGGTCCATGAAAAGGCCATGTTCGTGGAGAGAAAGTATGAAAAGCCAAAAACACACAAAGAGCTTCTTTCAGAGAACTTTACAAATTAAATTGCGCGGAGACACCACTGCACTCTCACCAGGTTGGCGAACCTCCAACCAAGACTGCAGGTTGGCAAAGATGCACGGGAACTGGGTTTCTCACGGCCCGTTGGTTGGATGATAAATTGGCACGAACATTTCGGACAACTATTCGGTAGCCCCTCGTGATGCTGGAGACGTCCGTGCCCAGTGACTTCGCCATCCTAGTCCCATGGTGTGAACTCTAGAATCGTGCCTCACCCTCACCTAGGGGCGATTTTGCTTCTGGGGGACATGTGACACGATCTGGAGACATTTTGCTGTCACATCTGGGAGGAGGGTGCTAGTGACATCTAGCAGGTGGAGGCCAGGGACAGCCCCCTCGACAGAGAATTATCCTACCCAAAATGTCAGCAGGGCAGCTGTTGAGAGATCCTGATGGAGAAACCTCGCATCTACGTGCGTCAGGAGATGGGAATGCAAATGTCCGTGGTTGCACTGTTCAAATTTTTCTTTTAAAAATTGCCAGAATGTCTGTTCACAGTTCAGCCACATATATCAACATGGGTACATTTTCAAAACTCAATATGAAGTAAGAAGAAAAATATGGGAGAGTATACAGAGGTATGATACCATGCACAGGAAATTAGTGGAAAGATAAAACACACACTTGAGGAACATAGTTACAAGTTGGGGACAGGCACATGGGACATATCCCGTTCTATTTCTTAGGTTGAATGGAGGATACAATAATGTTTATTTTATAATTTTATTTTTTAAGTTTACTTATATTGGGGGGGGAGAAAGAGATAGAGATGGGGAGAGAGAGAGAGAGAGAATGTGAGCAAGGTAGGGGCAGAGACAGAAGGAGGGAGAGAAGCCCAAGCAGGCTCCTCACTGTCAGCTCAGAGCCCAACACCGGGCTCGAACTCACAGACCTCAAGGTCATGACGTGAGCCAAAATCAAGAGCCCACCGCTCAATCGACTGAGCCACCCAGGTGCCCCCATAATTTTTTATTTGAATATAGCAAAACCTTGAAGTAATGACTCTGATAACAACACAGATTCCGACTTAACAGTTACTGAGGGAATCCTGTCTTCTTTCTAGCCCCTATTCGGGTGCCTGCGGGGTAAGAGTGCAGACATGATTTCAGTGTGTTTTTGTGTGAACGTGCCCTCCCTTTTTCAGGGAGTATAGAAATGCAACTGACATTTTTAGAAACCCCCTTTCTGGACTTTGGAAAATACATATGTTATATATATCACTTGGCATTCTTGAAATATTTCATACTCAAAACATTTTTTAATAATTGGAGATGGGTCGACTTAAGCGTATTCTGCGGGTCACATTTGCCAGGCAGATCCCGTTTTTGTTTCTCGTCCTGTGAATCAACAGTGCGTGACGGCTGCCCGAGCTTTCTGGAACGGAAATCTAGGCTGTGCTGCGCTCTAGGAGCCATGGAGACCATCTAACCAAGAACGAAATGCAGAAGCTAAATTAAAAAGGAAAAGAAAGAGAGAGATCTGGCTACATATTTGACTGCATAAGAAGTTGGTGTGTAGCAGAAGACGCCACGAGCAAAGTCAAGAGGCGCAAGTGAGATCTGGAAACAGTGCTTGAACCCGGAGAGCCAGCAGAGGTGGATCGCTCCGCTGAGAGCACTTAAAAACGGACAAAAGATTGTCAGAGAAGGACAGATGCCATGTGCTGTCACTCACAGGTCCATCAGGAGAAACCTAACAGGGGACCGTGGGAATGGGAAAGGGGGGGAAAGAGTTGGGGAGAGGGAGGGAGGCAAATCATGAGACTTTTGAATGCTGAGAACAAACTGAGGGCTGAAGAGGGAGGGGGAAGGGGAAGGGGGTGATGGTCATGGAGGAGGGCACTTGTGGGAAGAGCACTGGGTGTTATATGGAATCCAACTTGGTAATAAACTATTAATAAAAAAAATGGACAAAAGAAAGCAGGCTTGTAAGTATGGAGAACAATCCTAATGATGATCAACATGGTTTTAAAAACACAGTTTCCAGGGGGGAGGGAGCGGGGCAGTGGAAGAAAGAGGTGACGAGCAGGGGCGCCTGGTGGCTCAGTTGATGAAGCGTGGGACTCCTGATTTCAGCTCAGGTCATGATCTCACAGTTCATGGGTTTCGTTGGGGCCTGCTACAGATTCTGTGTCTCCCTCTCTCTCTGTTCTTCCCTAGTTTGTACTCTGTCTCTCTCTCTCAAAAATAAATAAACATTAAAAAATATTGGGGCACCTGGGTGGCTCAGTCAGTTGAGTGCCCAATGTTGGCTCAGGTCATGATCTCATGGTTCATGGGTTCGAGCCCCGTCGGGCTCTGTGCTGACAGCTCAGAGCCTGGAGCCTGCTTCGGATTCTGTGTCTCCCGCTCTCTCTGCCCCTCCTCCATTCACACTCTGTATCAAAAATAAATGAACATTAAAAAAACCCCACGATAATCCTGTGATAATGTGTGCTGCCATGTGGAGACTATGCTCAAGTTGTGGTGAGCACTGAATCATATATAGAATTTCCAAATCGCTCTATTATACATCTCAAACTAATATGGCATCATATATCAACTATACTTCAATAAAAATTAAAAAAAAAACTGGAAAAACCCCCCTCCAGATGGACAAAAGCAAAAGCCCCAACTAAAAATGGACAAAGGGTAAGAAGACAATTCTCAAAAGAGCACCTCCAAAGTCATATAAATATTCAAGTTCTCCCTGATTCCCCAGGAGGCAGGGAAATGCAAACCAAAGTCACAAGGACATACCGCTTCACACCTGTCAGGATGGCAACATTTCCAGGGTGCCGTGGCCTCGGGTGATGATGGGAGATGTGGGCACTGAGGCAGAAGGGTGAGGTGTCACACCATCTTGGGAAGGTAATCTGTCAGCATCTGTGAAGAGAAAAGTTTAGGTCTTCAACCCGGCAATCCCACTGCTGGGAATCCAGTCTGTGGAAATAAACACGCTGATACTGGCCGGGATATTTCCTGCCCATCGTTCTCGGCTGGCGAGGGCACAGAGGAGGCCAACATCGTGGGATGCCATCACCCCACTCACGTGAAGGCATCTGCGCAGAGGAGAGGCACCGAGGCTTGGTCACCCACAGGCCCTCGGGGTTACTCCGCTGTGGCGAGATTCAGGGTGACTTTTGTGGTCTTCCTTGTATCTGCCTGTACGGTTTGAATTCTTTACAATAAGCATGTGTTATTCATAGCACCAGAAATAGCCCACGGAAAGCTGTTTTCCTTGAATGGCGTAGAGGAGAAGAAAGAGCAGGTCCCGGCAGAGGGACCTTTCGTCCCAGGAGGCCGGACTCCCGGGCATCGAAAGTGATGGAGAGCTCGGGCACGCTGCCCGCCCCTCGTGGCTGCCCTACCTTGTTTCTGGAGGGACATCCGCAGGCCCTCCGTGCCCATCCCGCTGCCCCGGGGAAAAGCCCTGTCCAGTGCGGGAGCCTCCTTGGCCAGCTACCTTCATGGTCGTCGATTTTAAAACAAAAACTTTTGTATTGAGAGCATTGGACAGAAACAATAATGAGCCAGTATACCCTTCACCCTGTTTCCCCCAAAGGTAACGCCTTGCAAACCTACAGGTGCAATATCACAAACCGGGCAACCAACGTTGATAGGCTCCGCCCACCTTGATCACATTTCCGGGGCTTTCCTGCGCTCACGCGCGTGTGAGTGTGGGTGCGCATGCGCGCACGAGCTTCGTTCTGAGCAGTTGCATCGCTTGTGTAGATTGGTGTGTGCCCCAGGCAGGCGACCCACTGGTAGCATCTTGCTACCGTTTAGAGCCACAGCCACCCCCCACCCCCCCGCCGCCTGGTGCCACGAATCAGTCCTCTATTTCTATAATCTTGTCATTTTGATAAAGTTCTATAAATGGAATCATGCAGCTGTTTCACTCAGTGTAATTCTCATCATCTTTCAGCATCTGAAAAAAGAGCTGATGGCAGTGTGGGCTTGCGGTCCGTCACCTGGCTGGAGTTTCCAGATGTTTTTGTCTGCGTCTCCTTTGTCTCACCCAGAAAACGAGAGGAACGGCCCTGTGGGGACAGGAATCCCAGCCGTGTTCACTGCGCGCATTGACTGGCCCGTCTCAGGTGCGCCAGGATCCTGCACCTAGCCAGCCTGTGAAGCCAGTCCTATTCTGCCCATCGCTCAGACGGTGGCACTGGGGGTAAATGGTGGAACCAGGACTCACACCCCAGAATGTCTGGCAGGTGTGTGTGTGTGGGGGGGGGGGTGGCACCATTTCTATTTGACAGGGAGGAAAGAGACCAGGCTCAGAGCACTGATGAGACTTGTCGCAGGGACGGAGAACCTGGTGCTCCCCGCCCCTCACCCGGCACTGGGTTTGCTGTGCCCCCTGCCTCAGGGCATCTTACCAGCAGTAGAGTAGTTTTCTGCTACTTAGGAGACTCAGAGGGCCCGAGTGGCGTCTGCCACTGTGGGATCCCAGCTGGCTGGTTCCGGTCCCCAACTCAGCCACCGAGTTGGTGCCCTGACCGGTTCCATTCCTCAGTGTCTAGGGATAGAGAGGGAGGGGCTGAAATGGGTTAATTTCTGTGACGCTCAGACAGTGCCTGAGCTCAGTAAGTGCTCAGTAAACCTGCGTCATTAACAACATGATGGTTTGTTTATCCCCAGGGGCAAATTGCCAGGCCTTGGCATTCTGGCTCTCCGGGCTGTGTGACCCCGGGCAAGTTACCTAACCTCTCTCTACCTAGGGGGGTTGTGCAGACTAACTCAGCTAATATTCACAGCGTCCTGCATCAGTGCCTGTTCAGAGCACGCTTGCCCCGTGTTTGCTCTTGTTGTCATTGGTACCCCTCCCCCAGCACAGCCGGCTACCCGGAAGGCAAGTCTTACAAGTTGGATCAACCTAGTCGGGGATGGGGGTGCTCCTTAGAGGGTCCTGACCCTGTCATCCTGAGACCTTGGGTCCTACTGCCCTGATTCTGACCCTCCACCTCCCCCATCTCAGCCACCTCCACAGTCTCTCGCCTCTACCTTTCCACCCAGCTTCCATGCAGATTTCAGAGCCTGCCAACCAACTCCAGGGGCGCACGGCCTGTTCTAAATTCCTTCAGGACCAGAAATCCCAGCGAGGCTTTCAGGTTCCCTGCGATCTGGCCCTGCTCGGCTCTTAACCTTGTGTGCTCCCTGAGGGGCAGCAGGCCTGGAATCTATGTCTCCGTCTTTGTGCCTCTGTGGTCCCTCTGCACATGCCTGGAAGGCCTGCTTCCTCCCTCCTTGTCTAGCCTCAGTGCACGTGTCTCCTCCTCCAGGAAGCCTCCCCTGACTCCTTCTCCCACACTCCTGTAGTAAGGGCCAGCCCATCATAATGATCTACTGTCTCTCTCCACTGACGCATGAGCCCCGGGGCCGAGACGAGCTGTTTCCATGCTATGTCCCTGCCTCTGGGCAGAGCGCCAGCATGCAATGGGTGCCCATCTGTGTCCGTGCTGGAGGGGCCTGCCTTGCCCTTCTGTGCTTGACCAGGCCTCCTTTAATCCCATCATTCATGCCCTTCCTCAAGAACTCTTGATGGCTCCCTTCTTGCTGGAAGACCAAGTCCAAACTCAGGGCTTTCCCACCGCTGTTCACTCTCCCTGGAATATTCTCGCTTCCTCTTTGTCCAGCTAGCTAAGGCTCAGGCTGACTTCCTCAGGGAAGGCTCCCGGACCTCAGACCAAGCCAAGCTCCACACGATGTGCTCACTGAGCACCCTTCTGCCTCCTTAGGAATGATCACAATTGTAGTTAAATAATTCTATAATTTATAGTAACATGCTGAAACCTGTAAGTGTGGTCTTATTTGGGAAAAGGGTGATTAGATGTGATTAAGGGTCTGGAGGTGAGATAATCCTGGATTAACTCGGTGGGTCCTAAATCCACTGACCAGAATCTTTATAAAAGGGGGGAGGGGCTGGGTGGCTCAGTTGGCTGAGCGTCCGACCTCAGCTCAGGTCATGATCTCACGGTTTATGAGTTCAAGCCCCACGTCAGGCTCTCTGCTGTCAACACAGAGTCCACTTGGGACTCTGCCCCTTTCTCTCTGCCCCTCCCCTGCTTATGCACTCTCTTTCTCAAAATTTTTTTAAAAAATTAAAAAAAAAAAAAAGAGGAGGCATGGACAGAAGAGGCAGCCACAGCCGCATGAAGGTGGAGCAGACATTTGAGTGATGTGACCACAAGACCGGGAGCACCTGGAGCTGAGAAAGGCAGGAAAGAACTTCCCCTAACAGTTTCCGGACTAGGGACTTTTGTTACAATGTTACAAGAGCACACATTTCTGTTATTTTAAGCTGCCTGGTCTGTGGTAATTTATTTTTATTAATTTTTTAAAGATTATTTATTTTATTTTATTTTGAGAGAGGGAGAGACAGAATCCCAAGCAGGCTCTGCACCATCAGCACAGTGCCTGATGCAGGACTCGAACTCACGTACTGTGATATCATGACCTGATCCGAGATCAATGGTCGGAGGCTTAACTGACTGCGCCGCCCAGGCACCCCTGGTCTGTCTGTGGTCATTTATGATGGAGGCCTTCAGAAAGTAGCAGAGGTCCAAATATGTTAGCTCATTTAATCCCCACCCAAATCCCCAGATTATTACTGTTTTAGCTCCATTAAAAATTTTTTTAATGTTTTTTATTTATTTTTGAGAGACAGAGAGAGACATTGGGAATAGGGGAGGGTCAGAGAGAGAAGGAGACACAGAATGTGAAGCAGGCTCCAGGCTCTGAGCTAGCTGTCAGCACAGAGCCCGACGCGGGGCTCGAACCCACGAACCGTGACCTGAGCTGAAGCCGGACGCTTAACCGACTGAGCCACCCAGGTGCCCCTAGCTCCATTTTACAGATGAGGAAACTGAGGAAAGCAAAGGGTCAATGACTTGCCTAAGGGCACCAGCTAGTAACTGGTCAAGCCAGTAGCCCTCCCTTTCTCCCCCCAACAGCTTGGCCCAAGCAGAAGCCCCAGGAGCCCCTTCCCCAGGACCCCCAGGCCAGTCGAGGGGCTGGAGAGCTCAGCATATCTTAGAGAGCGGCATCTCCAATAAGAATGTCCTCATGGTGAGCTGAAACTCGCCTGCCTGTGACTTTGAGGCCGGGGCTCACGTACTGTGAGTCCCACGTACCTGGAAGGCTGCGCTGGACAAGGTCGGACTCTTGGCTCCGAACTTGCTACCTGTGTGAATCCTGGGCCCTGGGCCCTCCTCATCCCTAGTGCATAGGAAGTAGTGGTACCTGCCTCTGGGGGGTCCCCAGGGTGGATTCACACCTGAGCGGAGGAGGCAGACGCAGCAGATCGGTCCACTTAAAATACACAAATCTGACGTTATTCCCACAGACGGCTATCTCTGGTGAGACATGGCCTCAGGATAAACTCCAAATTCTTTCCCGCAGCCTACAGACATCACAGCCCTGGCCTCTGCCCATCTGCTCATCCTCCTTTTGGCCATTCAGCTCACCTCTCTGTAGCTCAGACACTCCCCCTCTCTTTTAGATCCTCAAATGTGCCACCTTTTCCTCCAGCCAAGGGGCTTTCCCATGCCAATCCTTTTCTTTGCTAGAGTATAAGCTCCAGGCGGGCAGGGGCCTTCTTTCAGTTCACTGCGGTGTCCCTAGATCTTAATGACTCTCTGGTACATCGCAGATGCCCAATGAGCATTTGCGGAACTGAACTGAATGAATGGATCTTCAAGAAATCCTACCCTTCCTTCAAGCCTAGGCTGGACAACGCATTTATCCGTCCCACTATTTTTTGCTTATATGGTTTTGCCTAGTGGTGAAGGCTGTGAGCTCAGGCATGAGGCTGCTGGTTCTGACTCTTGCCAGCCCTGTCTCCTTCGACACTTCCTTTCCTATGACCTGGGACTCTGAGATTTCCACGCGTACAAAGGCGCCTGTTGTGTCTTCTCTGACCACCGATGGCCTAGGATGTCCACTGCCCCGGGAGAGGGCAGGGACGAGATTCCTGGGGCCTTCCGCCCTATTTGGAGCTGGCAAGTCCCTCCCCAGGGCAGCTCCGACCCACCCGGTGCCGCGGCCCTGCGCGACTCCGGGCGCTCCGCCGCGGGACCCTAGCCCTTCCCCGGCGCGGGCCTCGGGGCCAAGTGCGCACGCTCAGGCCTCCCCGCATCTCCTCCGGCGGCCGCCGAGCAGCTCCCGGCCTCGGCCGCGGGCGGGGGCGGGCGGGTGCCGCGCCTTCCCTCTGACTGGCAGGAGGACGGGCCAATCGGAGGGGCGACCCGAGGAGGGGCGGGGCCGCGCCGCGAGCCGGGCGCCGGGTGGTCGCCCGAGCTGCAGCCGGGAGCGTGCGGCACGCGCCTGCCGGCTGCCCCGAGCGCGGTCACCGGCGCCGCCGCACCTCGACCCCCGCCCCGCCGAGCCGCGCGCACACCTGCCCGTCTTCCTCGTTTGCTGCTTGCGATTTTTCTTTCTTTCTTATTATTTTTTTTTTTTTTGCACGCAACCTTTTTCTGTTCCGTTTTGTCCTTTTTAAGGCGGGGGCGGTGGCAGCGTAAGCTCGGGGCGGGGAGGGGGCGGCCGGATGATGCGGCGCGGGGCTGCGCTCGCTACGTCCGCTGCTGCTGCCCGGCTCGGGCCTGAGCGCCGAGCAGGTGGGTACAGGTGCGCCGGGGGGCGGGAGGCGCGCGCTGGCCAAGGGGGACCCGCGGAGCCCGCGACCGATGGGCGGACCCGGCGGCTGGGGACTCGGTGACCGGTGCCGCCCCG
>PJEM01008991.1:34797-76094 GCA_004023845.1 Helogale parvula
CTCCCTCCGTAGGCCCCCTCCCGTCCCGCCCCCAGTCCCTCTATCTCCTCACGCCACCCCCATTTCCACTCCTCTCCCCATTCCGCCCCCGAGCCAGGGAGGGGGAGGGGGACCCACCAGCCGCCTCCAGGGAGTGGCGCGGGGGGCGTGGCCGGCCGGTTCTCTCGGTGTCCTACCCACTGAGGAGGTCCGGTACCCCCGGTCCCGGCCGAGGTGGCACAGAGCTTGGAGCCCGGAGGCGGCGGGAGGGGGGGTGCGGGCGAGGCTGCTCTGCCTGCACCCCCGCCCCACGCACAGCACCCGCCGCCTAGGCCCCTGCCACGCACACCCCCGCGCTGCTCCGCCCACGTGGGTTGGGGAGGAGGCTGAAGCGCTGGGAAGAAAGGCCGGTACCCACCCCGCTGCCCCGCCGGCGCGCCCTGGGCGCACGCAGCCTCGGGAGATGGCGCAGAAGGATTGGCTCTGCGGGGCCGGGCACCTTGCCTGGGCGCCCTGCGTTCTAGAACCGGCCCGTGGGCCTGCGTTAGTGCTCCGTGGCTTCGCGCCCCCAGCCCTCTGCCCCCTCACTCCATCACTCCACCCTTCCTGCTTTGGGTTCTTGAGGAGCCGGCCTCGTCATCCCTGACGGAGGCCGATAGCCAGGCTGGAGGCTTTCGCCATAGCACCCCGCCCCGTCCCCTCCCCACACACCGGAGTCTGCCTTTCTCCTGATGGCTTGGCTGGCCTGGGCTCTCCGCCAGCCTCTGCCCTGTTCTTTAGACTCCGGAGATACTGTATCTAACCGCTGGTGCTCCGCCACCCCCACCCCTTCCACGCGCACTCACGGGAACACTGCCCTTGGCCTTTGGTCGTGCTGTTCCCTCTCTAGGAACGCTATTCCTTCAACTGGCCAGCTCCTTCTCTTCCAAGGTCAGGGCGAACCCCTGGCCCCGCCTAAGGTTCCTTGTAGGGCAGAGCGGGACACACTCTTGTCCTGTCCAATGGCCTCAGCCTCCCAGACCAGAGGAGGAGTTCTTGGGAAGGGCAGCCTCAGCTCCTCACATGGGGCTCCCTCCGGGGGCTCTTTGCCCAGTATCTATGGCCCCCGAGGGGGGCTCTCCCCACTAACTCTGGGTGACCCGCTGGTGTAGGGTGAGTCTCTGCAGGGGCTGGCTTCTCCTCCAGGACCTTGGGCAGGTGGGGTGGTACTTCCATGAGCCCAGGTGGGCAAAGAGGAGGGGCAGGTTTGGAGATGGCAGGGGCGGAGCGGGGGGACCCTTCTCAGATGCTTGCCCACCTGGCAACTTCCAGGATTGCTGCTGCTCTGAGAAAAGTCTTCCAGACAGTGGGTGCCCCCAGAGTCTTTGTTGTTGAGGCTCTCGTGTGTGGGCCATAATGCTGAGCGTCGCCCCAGACCTTGGGGGTGACTTTCATCTTTAGACTTTTCACAGTGAGAAGCCCCTCAATGGGTCAGCGTGTGGGCCCAACACATGCGATCATTGCCACTGCCCTCCTTCACAAACCATCTGTGGCTCCCACTGCCTCTCACATCTCGGTTTCCCTGGCCCACCTCTCTCTCACTCCCGGCCACACGGTCCGGCTAAGCGTGCCCCCTCTGCGTTTCCCAGACACGTCTTGACACTTAGGCTTCCCCCCAAGTGCATTGCCGTCATTGTTTCTCCGGGAAATGTTCCCCTCCCCTGTCTGCCTGGAGAACTCCTCTTCATATGTTAAGGCCCAAGTCTTCTGGTTCCTTCTTTGGGATGTTTCTGGACTTTGCCAAACAGACTGTGGGCTCTCTTATCTGTGTTCTTTTAGAACATATCCATATGTAGTTTAATATTTGTGTGGCTTCTCCTGAAGCGGACCTCGCCCAACAGAGACTGGGGACACAGTGAGGTCTGAGGGCAGCCCTGCTTGGGGGGGGGCTCCGTCTTCCAGGGGAGGCCGTCACACTGGCATGGACACTGCCAGCGCTATATGAGGGACAGGGCTTGATGGCCTCTCCTTGGCCTGACCAGAAGGTTTCACGGTGAGGAGGCAGGGGGGAGGCCCCGCCCTGTTAGCGTACAGGTGGATTGGGGCCAGGAGAGGAGCAAGAGAGAGAGGCATGGTTTCTGAGGAAGGCATAAGCCGCCGCCATTGCCACCCTGCCTCTCGGCAGGGTCCGCAGCCGGACTGCCCGGGTTCCACAGGTGCCCCGCCCCTCACTCCGCTGCCATCCGGCGGGTGCCTGGCCCTGGGCTTTGAAACTAAAACGGGGTGCCTCCCTCAGAAAGATGGGGGACGACTGCACTGTGTTCTGGCTCTCCTCCCTTGATCTCCTGGAGGTGTCTGAGCCCTGCCCGCCCCTGCAGGGCTTCTGGAGTTGGATTCACCTTCCTCCTGTTCCCTCTGGCCGCTTGCTTGGTCTCAGGCAACAGGATTAGCCTCTCTGGGTCTCTGTTTCCTGTGCACATGGGGGCAGCGGACTGTGTGGCTGGGTTGCTGTGGGGGTCAGAGTGCGGGCTCAGGAGCCACCTAGGTGGCCGTGATGATGAGGGAGTGGATGGTTACTAAGTGAGTCCTTTGGTTTTGTCCGCAAGCGGCCGCCCCAGTTAGAGGCCCTCAGTGTCCTTCTGTAGCTAACAGCATCAGGCCAGCGAGCTAGAGAGTCAGTGCCTGGGAGAGAGAGGCGGAGGGGGTGTGTGCGTGTTGGGGGGTGCGAGCTGCACATCCCTGTGTGAAAAGGGGCTGAGGGCTGCTGGCAGGAGTCCTGAGCTCACATGGTGCCCGTGGAGGAGGCCACCCCGCTGGCCCCGAGCGGCTCCTTTGATGCCCCCGCCATCTGGGGTTCTTTCCTGCTCAGTGGTTAAGCCATGAAGGCACAGGGCGGGGTCGGCGGGGCTGCACTGAGGATGGCGCGGACCCTCCTGGCTGTGCCGCCTTGGGCCGGTCTCTCTGGTGCCCTGGGCCCCGTTCCTTTTCGGTGACGGTCACGTGAGGCGTGTAGCTCTCGTTGCTTCTGCTTCCACTCCTGCTGCGAATTCTCTCCCCGAAGCTGCGCAGAACCACCAGGGTGAGGGTTTTGTGAGCACCTGACAGACAGGGCTGAGTCTGGAGGTGGGGGCGGAGGCGGAATCCACGGGGCGGGGGGGCCCCGTGCTCCAGAACGTCGGTGTTGTTCGAGGAACATAGTGATCCCTGTAATGGAAAGTCAACCTTCCTACAAGGCCCATGTGAGGAATCAATCAGAGGAGGCTTCTCAGTGCCTTTAATAGGAATAGGTTACCTTGAAGCCAACTGTTGCTGGGGTCTGAGGCTCAGGAGGGACCCCAGGGCTGGCCGGCAGTGGGACCTTGCTGGTCATTGTCATTCTAGCCCTGAACACCGTCAGAAAGTGTTTTCTTTGCTCTTGCCTTTCTAAGGCCAGGTGGACAGCCCAGGGACCATGGGCCAGCGGGGAAGGGCAGGAACAAGGAGGGGGTCCTGGGGACCTCGGGCTCTGGGGCAGGGGTTAGGAGCCCTTCCTGTCGGAGGTGGGAGGGGGAGGAGCTTTCGGAGGGAGGCCAGGGCTGGTTCAGAATGACTTGAAAGCAGAGGAGTGGGGGCAGGGACTGGGGCTCAGAGTGAGGGGAGGGCCCCCTTCTCCCATAGGGAGGATACTGAGGCTCTGCTCTTGCCTTTGGTATTAGCATTTATTTTTGGAACTGCTACAGGAAATATTTTACGTCTCATTCC
The DNA here is from genome assembly GCA_004023845.1 of Helogale parvula. Classification (NCBI taxonomy): domain Eukaryota; kingdom Metazoa; phylum Chordata; class Mammalia; order Carnivora; family Herpestidae; genus Helogale; species Helogale parvula. The sequence continues at coordinate 38,497 of PJEM01008991.1, forward strand.
TCTGTAGAAATGAATGGAGGTAAATGTCGTTTTCCTGAATTGTAACAGTTCATGTTTGTTAAGCACCTACCAAGTGCTGGGGGGGGGGGGAATGCCAGGGGTGGGCAAGCTGTGGCCCATCGGCCCGCCGTGCCTGCTTCTGTAAATAAAGTTTTATTGGTACCCAGCCACACCCATTGGTGCACCTGTTGTGTGTGGCCGCTTTCCTGCTGTGCTGACAGTTACCTAGCTGGGGCAGTTACCTATAAAACCAGAAACACTACTTGGCCCTTTGCGGCTTGGGTTTGCCACCCCCTGGGCTGTGCTGCCCCCAGTTTGAGTTCATTCAGTTTTGGACACAAGCCTGGAGGGAGGTGCCTTGCGCCTCTCACTTTACAGATGGGTACACACTGTAGCCTGCCCGGGTCACGGATCTGGTAAGTAGGGGAGCAGGCATCTACTCCCAAGCAGCCCACATGATTACTGTTTTGGGGGGGGATTTATATTTTTTATCAGCTTCTAACTTGAATTTTAGCATGTTTAGAGAACATGGTCTTTACACGATGGGTTTTTAAATATTTATTGACAATTAAAAGTTTTTAAAGTTTAGTTTAAGAGAAAGACAACACGTCAGCAGAGGAGGGGCAGAGAGAGAGAGGGAAAGAGAGAGAACCCCAAGTAGGCGTCACGCTGTCATTGCAGTCCGACGTGGGGCTCAGACTCACAAAACCGAGATCGTGACCTGAGCCAAAACCAAGAGTCAGACGGTTAACCAACTGAGCCACCCAGGCACCCCTCTTTTTTTTTTTCATTTCTAATGTTTATTCATCTTAGAGAGAGAGAGACAGGGCACCAGCAGGGGAGGGGCAGAGAGAGGGAGACACAGAATCCAAAGCAGGCTCCAGGCTCTGAGCTGTCAGCAAAGAGTCTGACACGGGGCTCGAACTCCCAAGCCTTGAGATCATGATATGACCGGAAGTTGGACGCTTAACTGACTGAGCCACCCAGGTGGCCCCTCCTTTTTATAAAAAAATTATTTATTTAAATTCAAGTTAGTTAACATACAGTGTAGTATTATTTCGGGAGTGGCCTGGTACCTGATCGTTTTTAAAGTATCTGTGTTAAATCTGTGTGCAATGTTCAATAACAGTTACCACGTCAGCCCTACTTAAGCGCACTGGGCAGTGGCACTGAGTATGTTCACATTATTGGCTCACCATCCCCACTCAGGCCCAGAGCTGTCGCATCATCCCGGAGTGGCCGTCCGTGCTCTTAACCGTGACTCCAAACGGCCTTGTGGGAGCTTCGGAGAAAAAAAGCCCACGTTGGTGGCATCCTAACCTCGCACAGGAGGCTTTGGGTGGCAGCCTTGGGTTTGAATGCTGGCTCGGCCATTTACCGGCTGATGGTGGGTGAGGCGTGCCTGCTCCTCTGCACCCCCCACAACTCAGTGTCCTCATTTGCAAAAACGGGGACACCCCCAGTCTCTGTCCCTGCAGATCTCGTGGGAATGGGGTGAAAGAAAGAGTAGAGGTGAAGGCCCAGCCTCGTGGGGTGGGCCTTAGCAACCTCAAGCAGCCACACCTTGACGGGGTGCTAGGTTGGTCCTCTCTGTGGCCTGTGGTGCCCGCTTTATCCTTTCCAGGTCCTGGAATCAGCCTCAGGTCCCATCGCATGACTTGAAGCCCCACCCCCTTCTCCCGCCTGGACCTCAGAGGACCCAGATGCCGTGTGGATGTGGCCTCCCGTTGTCCTTTCTACCCCGTGGCCCAGACTTGGCTGGAGGGCCACGTTAGGGAATGAAAGGAGGTTCTGTGTGCGACCGTCCTGACTGCCCATGTGGCAGTAATGCCCTTGTGTGTGCCAGGTCAGGGATGCGCTGGCTCGGCCTGCGGGCCCCAGTGCCTCTACCTTGGCTGCATTCTGATTTGGGAGTCTTGGACTGGTCCCTTCATTAGAGCTGGGGGCGGGGGTGGAGTGGGACATATCACCGAGGGCGTTTCCTGCTTCCTTTGGAGGACAGGCCGCCCGTGAGGATGACGGGGCGTCAGTAGTGGAGGCGAGGAGTGATCTGGTAAAGTAGCGTTTCGTTCCCTTAACCTTGGAGTGTCTGTCCCCTCTCTTCCTACTCTGTGCTGCTGTTTCTGGAGGGCTGGTCACTCCCCACTGCTTGCTGAGACCTGGGATCCCAGCCTGACTTTTCTTTTTCAGTTGTCCCCCACCGCTTTCCCCTGCGCCCCACCTTTTAGAAATTGGGGGTGGCATTCACACAGCGTAAGATTAACCGTTTTATTTTAAAAAAATTTTTAATGTTTTATTATGTTTTGAGAGAGAGAGAGAGACAGCTTGAGCAGGGGAGGGTCAGAAAGAGGGGGAGACACAGAATCTGAAGACAGGCTCCAGGCTCTGAGCTATCTGTCAGCAAAGAGCCCGACGCAGGGCGTGAACCACAATCTGTGAGATCGTGACCTGAGCCAAAGTCGGACGCTCAACCGACTGAGCCCCCCAGGCGCCCCTGAATGGGACACTAAAATGGTTAATCTTGGGGTGCCTGGGGGGCTCAGTCAGTTGAAGCGTCTGACTTCGGCTCAGGTCACAATCACATGGCTTATGGGTTCAAGCCCCGGGTTGGGCTCTGTGCTGACGGCTCAGAGCCTGGAGCCTGCTTCCGATTCTGTGTCTCCCTCTCTCCTTGCCCCTTCCCCACTCACGCTCTATCTCTCTCTCAAAATAAATAAACATTAAAAAAATTTAAAAAAGTGTCCCATTCAGTGGCATGTAATGTATTCACAAAGTTGAATAACCACCACCTCTGTCTAGTTCCAAAACATTTTCGTGTTCTGCAGCGAAAGCCCTGTGCCCACTACGCAGTTTCTCCCCGCTGCCCCTCCCTCAGCCCCTGGCAACCTCGGGTCTCCATTGCATCTCTAAGGATTTGCCCGTTCTGGACATTTCGAATGAATGGAATCCTGTGATGTGTTGCCTTTTGCCACTGGCTTCTTCACTCTGCGTAATGTCCCCAAGGTCCATCCAAGTTGTAATGGGGGTGTCTGTGTTTCAGCACCTTCTCTGGACGAGTGATACTTCATCATGTGGAAAGACTGCGTTTTATTCTCCATTCATTTGTGGATGGATGTTTGGGCGGTTTTCACTTTGTGCCCAGTGTGCCCAGTGTTTGAAGCAAGGCTTCAAGGGTTAAAATGCTCTTCCTGGGGCCTTTGCTGCCCAGGTTGTCTACTGCTCCACTGTCTCCTCTTCCTGCTGGTGTCATCAGCGAGCCACTCAGCAGATGCTCCTGGACGGGCGCCCCATGCCAGCGCTGTGCTGGGAGCGGCCGGCCTTGACTTGTTCTTGACACGAGAATGCTTAGCTGGCTTCTTGGTTTCCAGGCGGGGGCATGGGTGTGCCCTGTGGCGGGAGGGCTGGCATGGGGCCGGCCGAGTCACCCCAGAGAGGCTGCTGGTGCAGTGCTGGGAGCCCGGGCACCTTTCTGTTGGCTTCTGGAACATGCTGGACTCTTCCTGCCCAGAGGTTTGTGCATGCTGCCTGCTGTCTGGCCCTCTCTTCCCTGCCCTCACCAGAACGGTGTCTCATCCTCCACACCCCGGCTTAAACTTCCCCTCCTCCGAGAAGTCTTCCCTGCCCACCCCGGGCGGATGACGGTCTCCCCTCTGCTGTTATCCCCCCACTGCACTGTTTTCTTCGGGAATCGTCGCCATTGGAAATGTTTTTTCCTCGTTTATGATCATCCCCCCTGCCCCCACCCCCATAAGCTAGGGCAGGAGCACCGAAGGACAAGAGCCTTGCCTTCTTTATGGTCATCCTTCTACACAGGGTATCGGCACTCAGTAGGTACTCAGTAAATAACTGCCTGTTGCTTAGAGTCTGATGTAACTTAATTCCTGATTCCAGGGATCAGGCTCTCTGACCTAGAACACGTTTCTTCAAAACTGCACTTCCTTTCTTAGTCAATACGGAGACCATCTGGTGTCCCTCTACCTCTTGGGGTTGGTACAAAGGTCAGAAATAACCTGTGCACACTCCCCGGAGCGATGTTGGGGTGCAGCAGGTATTTGGCAGGCCATGCCGCTGCTGGTGGAAGTGGTCATAGGGATTGCGAGTGAGTCTCCATAGGCTGTGTGACTTGTGTGCTTGCTTGCCCAGAGTGGGGACAGGGGACTCCTGGCGCCCGGCTCCCCGCCACTCTCCACTGGGAGCTGTGGGGCCCTGAAAATGGGGCTTCTGTGGACTGACCCTGCTGGTGAGTGAAAATTACACACTGGATTTCTAAGACTTTGTATCAGCGGGAGGGTGTAAATGATCTCAGTACAAAATTGTAACAATGATCCCGCATTGAGATGATACTATTTTGGATCTGCTGGGCCAAATGAAATGTATTATCAAGATTAGTTCCATTTGTTTGTTTCTTTTTAAGAGGCAGCTAGAAAATTAAAAGTTGCAGTTGGGGCCTCACATTGAGTTTCTCTGGGGGCAAGGATGGTCTAGGCTCTCATCTTGAGGGCAGGGGCCAGGCTCGGAGTAAGCTGGCTCCGACTTTTGAGAACGACACGTCCCCAGGCGTGTTAATTACGTTTGGTTGTGCTTTTGGTTTCCCCCTCGTAAACAAGCAGTCCAGTCTGATGACAGGCGGTGACGGTGCACATTTGAGGGCTTCCTGTGCGTCCCGGGAAGGAGAGAGGGCCCCAAGAGGAGGAGGTGTGGCAAGGTCCCGGCCCACACCAGCTTTCCCTCTGGGGGAGGAGAGACCCCCATGATCGAAACAGAACACGAACCCAGCCCCGGAGACTCCGATTGCTCCCTGAAACATCCAAGTGAGAAGGCGCCGTAGACTCATACTAGCCACGAGAGCGGGGTCCTGGCAGCCGAGAGACAACTCTGGGGGGGTCAAGAGCGTTGGGCCACTCTGCTAAGACAAACCTCCACTTGACGGCTCTGGCCTTTTTAATCCCAGGACAGTCACCACATCGGGGTTTGCCTGCTGTTCTCTCAAGATTTTCCAACCTCACGTTTATTTTCCATGGCTCCTGAATGCAAGACTCTCATCCCAGCAGCTTCCTCAGGGCCAGCTCTGATTGGACAAGGGCAGCTGATTGGCCAGCTCTGATTGGATGAGAGAAGCTGATAGGCCAGCTCTGATTGGACAAAGGCAGATGAGCGGCCAGCTCTGATTGGTTGAAGATGGCTGCTTCTCAGGGCGTGGCACGACCGCCCTCTCACTGTGCACATCTCTTCTGCTCCATACCCCGTCTCCCCTGCTTCCTGCCAGGCCTGGGAGGGAGAATGGATTTTGTCCCCAGTCCCTCCAGGAACAACTGGGGAGAGGAGTCCCATCGCCCCCGTGAGCTCTGGTGCCCCACGGGTGATAGCCCCCCTGTCCCCATCACGAGGTGGGCGTGTGCCCCACATGGACAGATGCCCGGGGAGAGCTTCGTTTCAGGTCTGCAGAGGCCGCCTGACGTTGCCCTCCTTGTTTTCCACAGGCACGCCTGCCTGCACCTGCCTGGCATCGTACTGCCTGCTGGTTGGGGGGTTGAGGGGGAGACCCAGGGTGGGTAATGCAAGGCGCGAGAATCTTCCTTTCCAGCCCCCGCTGGGCCCGCACCGCCTCAGTGCTGTGGAATGAGTGAATTACCTGAGGTTGCCCAGGTAGAGATGGGAGTGGTCGGCCTGCTCCGGCTACTCTGACAGTTGCTGATAATATATGAAAAGTGTGCATAGACCTTAGCTAGACGTTCCGAGCCCCCGTGGACTGCTCCCAACTCCACTGCCGGTATTTACCCCAGCGGACTGTACCTACTTCCTAAGCACGGCTCTCTCCTCCAGGTCCTTGTGTGCCAGCTCCGTCCACCTGGAATGGCTCCCCCACGTCCCACCTGTGACCTCTTGCTTGCTTCACAGACCAGTGTGGGGGTTACTTCCTCCATTCTTTCTGGGCCCCCAGGAGACACCTGTTTGCTCACTCTCCAAGTTCAGATTGAGTGAATGAAGTCACAGGGGCTGGATTAAGACAGGAACAGCCTGGAGGCAGAAAGAATGGACCAAAGGGGCTTCTGTGCATCCCAATTTTGTCAGCATGGCGGGGCCCACTCCGGCAGCTCTCTCTTCCCACGCCTTCAAGTAGGCATGTGTCCAGCTACACCATCTGCCCACCGTTCCTGACTGAGCCAGGCTTTTGCACAGGCTGTTCCCTCTGATCGATTTGCCTATTAGCTTTTCCTGCCTTCATCCCCTGGGGCAACATCTTCCCCTTGTGGTTGGGATTCAGAAAACCTTTTCCTCCAGAAAACCTTCCCTGATGTACCATCTCCCCTTCCCCAGGCCGGGTCAGGCGTGTCCCCAGGGCTCCGCTGCCCGAAGCATCCCTGTGGTACTGCCCTGGACATGGTATTAGAGCTGTCTACTCTTCCAGTAGACAGAAGGCTCCAGAAGGCTCTGGGAGGCTTGACACCCGGCACAGGGTGGGGCACACAGTAGGCTGTCAATAGGGTTTTGGCCGTTAGCCTCACAGATCCCAGTGATGTCAGTGCTGGGAGCGGCCGCAGCTGGGAGGTGGTAGGCTCTTCTCTCTCTTGCTTGTGTTGGCTCCATTGTGCCCTTAAGTAGCCTCACTTCGCTCACTGCAACAGCCACCTCTGGTGACAGTGGCTACCCTGCGAGCCTTAGATACTGCAGAACTCGGGCCTGAAATACCCCAGTGGATGACCCAGTGGAGCCTCTCTAGCTCCTCCGTAGTCTCCTTCCCCCGCACACAGGGATGTCGCCATCCTGCAGTGCAGCCTGCCTTCGTTTTAGGACAACAAATTATTAGAAAGCTGTTCTTCAGAATCCAAGGCTTCCTCTCATGTTTACTGAAGGCTGTATTTCTTGTTAAGTTGTCCCGGTCTCTCCCCTCCTCCCAAAGCTGCACCTCAGGATGCACTTTGGAAGACAGGATGCTTCTTTGGGCTGGTGGCGGAACTGCTTCCAGGGTCAGGGCAGCTGGGTGAGGGAGCTCCTTAAGCCGGGCAGAAATTGGGTTTCTGCAGCAAGCCTGGGGTCCTTCCTGGCTTGGGGCTAGATGTTCTTTTTGTCAGCCAGATACTTTATTTTGAACCAGAGGCTGGATGCCTACAAATGGTGCCTAATCTGTTTCAGCCTCGTGGCAAATGGGTTCTTTAGTGACATTTGTCTCTCCCTGGAGTATGACAGTCACCCAGGATGAGCCCAGTTCATAACAGCCTGGGCATTTTAGATCCCCTGAGGCTCCTACAAGCATAACTAAAAGCAAATGCAAGACACAAACAAGTCTTAGGGCTGGGTAGGATATTGGAACTTGGGGGTGCTCCAGCCGGAAGATGGGGGAGGGGTGCCGGATGCCCTAAACCTCAGGTGTTGACAACATAGATTAGGAATTTGGGATCTCACAGTTCACAGGCTCCTGGGTTGTAGCATCCCTTTGCATTTGTGGATGAGCAGAGGGCTTAGTAGGTAAACTAAGAGGTCAAATGACCAAGAGATTGGGGTCGTAAGTCCCTTGGGGCAGGGATGTGGGCTGATCAGTTTGGGATGGGGTGTTAACTGTTCACTGTGGCAGGTACAGAGGGACCTCTGCTCACTAGACTCTCATTAGCATCTGTGCCAGGCATCTGCAAGAGCAATGCCATGGCATTTGAAAATCTCCGTGCTATGGACTTTATTGTGAATTCCAACCATCCTTTCCACTTTGGTTTGAAGCCCTGAGCTGTCAGCATACTTGTAGTTGCTGTATGTCATGAAGATGATTCCCAAAAAGTTGTGAATGGCCCCATCCCTCCTCCTTGTGGGTAGGTCACCTTGTAGCTTCAATTCCTCTGATCCAGGAAGTTGATAGTAGACATTTCTTTAGATGGTGTCTCGTGACTTTTGGATAAATAATTGATGTGCTCCTGTCTGCTGGAACCCAGAAAGAAAAAAACTGTGATTGATTTGAAAACGAGCCATTTAAGAAACTGACATTTGTCAGAGAGGTCATTTTGTTATCTGGATTAAAAATAATTAGCCCTTTGAACTTCTTGCTCTACGTTTTATGCCAAACCCAGTGTCTGATTCACTTATATGAGAGAATGCAGTAAAGGAGGAACAGAGGAGCCAAAAAGACATGAGATCTACAGAAAACAATGAGTGAAATGGCGGACATGAACTCAACTATACAAATAGTAATAATAAATATAAATGGGTTAAATAATCCAATCAAAAGGCAAAGATTGTCAGAACATATAAAAAATAATCTACCTATACGCTGTCTACAGGAGACACACGTCTTTGGATGCAAAGATAAAATAGATTAAAAGTACAAGGATGAAAAAAGATCTGTCGTGTGAAGAGCAGAACCATAAGAGAGCTGGAGAGATATTATATAAGATAGACTTAAAATAAAAATAAAGGACATTTTATAATGGTAAATGGGTCAATCCATCAGAAGATATAAACAATCACAAACATATATGCACCTAACAGAGCATCAAAATCCATGAAACAAAACCTGACCAAAATGAAAGGAGAAATAGATAATTCCTCAATACATAGTTGGATACTTAAATACTCCACTTTCAATAATGGATAGAACACCTGGATAGGAGATCAGTGAGGAAATAGAAAACTCGAGCAACATCGCAAACCAGCCAGGCCTCCCAGCACCATCGGATGTGCATTCTCGAGTGTACGTGGCTGGTTCTCCAGGACAGGCCATTTGCTCAGCCACAAAACAGCCTCAGTGCAGTTAACGGATAGAAGAAATAATGCAACATATGCTTTCGGAGCACAAGGCGACATCAGGAGGCAATACCAGCAAACCGTGCCTGGCCTGGAGCTGATGCCCCACTCCCCTTGCCAGCCCCACATCCGAGACCTCCATGTTTTTCCCATCTCGTCCTTCATCACTTCCACTCAACGCCTTTACTTCCTGGACCGCCCATTCCTCTGCCTTCCCCACCCCCATCCCGTCTCCCAAGTTTGCATCCTGCTCTTCCTGCCTTCCATGAACATGGGCCTGAGTGAGCCGCAACGAAGAGTGCATGGAAGGAGCTGATCAGAGCAGTGGTTCTCTAAGTGAGGTCTTCGGCCAGTAGCGTCAGTATTCCCCCGGCGGGGGGGGGGGTGGGGCAGGAGAGCATTTTAGAAATGCACATTCTCAGGCCCCACCCTGAGCTACTGGATCAGAAACCCTGGATTGGGGTCTGGCAGCCTGGCTTTTCACAAACTCTGGGAAATTCTGATACTCCCTCCAGTCTGAGAACTGGGGCAGGAAGGGTTCATCCCCACTTCCCCAATCTGTCCAGTCGTCACTAAGAGAGTCGATGATTGGTCTGTTCTGTCCAGTAGGGCGGGAATCCCTCCTGCTGTCCTGCTGAATCTACAGTTTTGCACAGGGACCTTGTTTCCTAAGGGTCGTTCCTAAAGGGCGCTTCTCTGTCTAATAAGCATATGCACCCACTGGTGTTCAGAGTGAAGGGTGCTTGGCTTCCAGCGGTTTCCGGTGGGAGAAAGAGATCCTGGCCTTGCTCTACTGTGCTCTCTCCCTCCTGGTGATGGATGTGAGACTTCTGGGATGGATTTCTAGGAAAGAGGGAAAGGGCAGAGTGTGAAAACCAGCCCTGAGCCAGGAGTCACGGGGCCCAGGTTTGGGTCCTGCCCACCTCCTGCCTGTAACGCCTCGTGGTGGTCCTTTCCTGCGTGCCAGCCGTGTGCTGGGCGGTTGGGTTCTGCTCTCTCAAAGTGCACTGAGTAAGCATGATAATCCCAGATAATCCCAGAACAATGCACACCCTTACCTCTCTCTGAATCTGTTTCCCCATTTGTAAAATGAAATGTTTTCCAAAAAAATTTTTCTTAGGGGCGTCTGGGTGGCTCAGTGGGTTAAGCATCAGAGTCTTGATTTCAGCTCAGGTCATGATCTCAGGGTTGTGAGATTGAACTCCAGGTTGGGCTGACAGCACGGAGTCTGCATGGGATTCTCTCTCTCCCTCTCTCTCTTTCTGCCCCTCCTCCATGTTTGCATACATACACGTGCTCTCAAAATACATTAAAAAATTAAAAATTTAATACCAGCTACACTGTAATATACTCTAATATACAAAGCAGGGTATGACGGTTTATTATTGCATCATTTTATGACCTTGAACTTATAACTCTTACTAGCTCTAAGAGTCCGTGAGAACAGTGAGGTTGCTCTGATGAATGTAACTTTCAAGATTAAAAACATGGGGGTGATAGTTGTGGTCTTAACAGCTGTGGCATCCTCCGTGTTGCCAGGCTTTTGTTGCGGTTGTGAAAATGTTCTGTGTTTGGAGAATCTTTACACACCGCGTTTGCAACTGGTAAGGGTTTTGTCAGTAAGTTGCCCTGTAGCCTCAGGATGCATTGGACTGGGCACAGGGGAGGGGAGAGGAGAGGCTGAAGAGACCTGCATAAGCTGAGCGGTCACCTGTTAGCTCAGGCCCATGTGGTGGGGGCTGCAGAGGGTGAACACCCGGTGTGCAACTCACCTGAGTTTGTATGCTGTCTGTGTAGCTTCAAAGGATCACCCCTGAAAAACACAGAATCAAGCATTCGTGGCTCCCGACCCCTGGTCCCTGAGCCCCGAGCATCTTCACGGAGCACCAGGGCTTCACGGCATGGGGGGTGCGATCCAGGCCCTCGTTGTCGCCTCCCGGCTCCCTGAAATGACGGTGGTTCTGCTCTGTTTTAGACACTGGCCACCATCGCTGTGCCTGTGTATTGTCACCCACCCGTGCGGATCACGTTGGGTTCTTTGCTGCGTCTCGGTGTCCAAGCGTCCCACGTTGCTCAGTCTGGGACTTGGGGAGGCGGAGTCTCTAGGATCATCACCGAGTCGAACAGGAAGATGAGCTGCATTAGGGCCAGCCCTTGCCTCGCCTGCTCTGTGAGCAGAACCAGGGGTCCAGTGCCCTCCCTGGAGGCCGTAGGTCCTGTCCGTCCACCCCTTCTGTGAGGTGGCCCCTGAGTTATTGGGTGTTTGGGAGGAACAGGAATCACAAGAAAGGGTGATATCTCCCTGAAATGACGCCTGGCTGTGTCACTCCTCTGCTTAGCGGGCTCCCCGTGGCCCAGGATAAGCACACGCTCCTTGTCATCACGTCGGTGACCTCTCCCGACGCTCTTGCTTTTACCAACTGTCTTAGCTCAGGCAGCCATGACAAAATATACATAGACTGGGGGTGGGGGCGGGGGGCGAAATGATGGAAATGTATTCACACCTGGTTCCCGAGGCTGAGAAGTCCAAGATCAGGCTGCCAGTCAATTTTTTAAAAATGTTTATTTATTTTTGAGAGAGAGAGACAGAGTACAAGCAGGGAAGGGGCAGAGAGAGAGGGAGATAACAGAATCCAAAGCAGGCTCCAGGCTCTGAGCTGTCAGCACAGAGCCCGACATGGTGCTCGAATCCACGAACTGAGATCATAACCTGAGCCAAAGTCCAATGCTTAACCAGCTGAGCCACCCAGGGCCCCAGGCTGCCAGTAGATTCTGGTGTGAGCTCTCTTTCTGCCTTCTTACTGTGTGCTCATGACAGAAGAGGGAGAAAGCAAGTTCTCTTGTGTCTTTTCTTTTAAGGCCACTAATCCCATCTCAAGGTCCTCACCCCTTAAATTCCCCAAAGGCCGCGTCTCCAAATGCCATCACACTGGGGGTTAGGGTTCCAACATATGAATTTGGGTGGGTCACAGTCTGTAACACTGACCCGTACCGTACGGTCCCTGTGCCTTCCTTGCACTTGCCGGGCTCCTTTCCTTCCTCCCAACTCCGTACCTCTGTGCCTTCTTCCTGGCACCGCCCTCCTGTGGCCTCTAGCGGTGGCTCGGTCTCATCTCAGGCGCTTTCCTGACTCCTGGGCCCCTGCACACCTTCTGTCACAGCGCTGACCACACTGTGGGGCTGTCATCTTTCGTTGTCTTCCTTGCCCACGGGCTGCAGCTCAGGCCCCAGGTGGGATCCGTGTTTGAGGCTTCGGTGCCCGGCCCGGGGCCAGCGCATGTCTACACCTGATGAAGTCATCTTTGACTGCTGTCGCCCCGTCCCTGCTGGTAGTAACTGGGCAGGGGGAAGCCCGGCACTAATCACATTTTGGCCCAAGCACCCCAACTCTGTAATTAGTGTCCCCCTTTGAGCCCTGGGCTCTCTCTACCTGTCTCAACTGTGCCCCCCCCTTCATCATCCCCTTCATTTCTAGACTCACCTTCTTGAGCAAAACCAGGACACAGGCTCTGTGTCCCCTCCCTCCAGCTTTGTGCACTCAGCAGGCACTCGGTAGGTGTGTGTTGAAGAGCGCCCCAGGCAGAGTGCGCTGTGTTGAGTGGCTGCGTAGAAAGGATGTGGAAACCACAAACGAAATCGACTTGAAAGTCGCTGGCTGCCCCTGCCTCTTCTTGGCGGTGTGATTCCGTGTCAGCCTGGTGACTCCTTTCAGCAGAGCTGGGACTGAAATGACTGACAGCTGGGGCCCTTTCCGGGACTTCCTGAGGGCCCTTTGCACACCAGTAAGGGGAGATTCCAAAATGGAGCGGGGAGTTTGCCAGAAGCCAGCAAGTGGCAGTTGAAGAGTAAAGGTAGGGACTTGAGCAGACCCTCTACTCGCTTGAAGCTGGACTTCTGTCTCTGTGAAATGAGGAAGATGACAGGTGTCTCTCCAGGACCCTGTGAGCCCCGAGACTATGTGCGTAAAGCACGTGATGCCAGGGGGCGGCAGCCTTCTCCCCCCCAGGGGTGCAGAGCAGCTGGGCTTAGCTAGCTGCTCAATCAGGGTGGTTACTTTGGCCTTCCCTTGAAGGAGGGGGTGTCTGGGCCACCCTTGTGGCTCTAGCCTCGGATCCTAGTGTAATACCTGGCACCTGGGACCTACCTAGCATAGCAGGCAAGGACACAGACACTGGCGCCAGACCACCTGCTCAGCTTCCCACCCCTATTTGTTAGCTGGCTCACCTTGGCCAAGTTACCTCACCCCTTCCTGCTGGAACGCTAAAATGGGGACACTACTAATACCCACCTCTTAGGGGTGTGGAATAGCAGATAATTTGGAGAGTGTGGAAAATATTCTGGCACACCATGACGGCTGTGTGAGCGGGGACTGCAGTTCTTATCTCTTGGTGCATGTTTGTTGAATTATATTGTATTCTGTCTGATGGGAGAGGACGTGGGTGCTGCCACGATGCTTTGTGTTTCTTGTAGCCCCAGTATTAGTTCCCGTTGCTCCTCACCACCTCAGATTTCCTCTCCTGTTCAGTTTTACAGCAAAGAGTTAACACAGAAAAGTCCACACGCACAGAATGTTCTAAGGGAGGTCTCCTCCTGTTCTTGTGAATGCTGATTAAGAGCTCTCAACCTTCTATTTGATGGGAGTTTTTGTGACGTGGGTTTTGAACGTGAGTAGCAATTTTATCAGAAGTTGTTTGTCTTTGTGGGTGTGTTTGGTGGGAAAATGAAGTAGGCGGTTTTCTGTTGGTACTGGAGGCTTTTTCATGAATGGGAATGTTTTGAAACTGTAGCTTTATGGAAACGTTGAGGCCAAGGCAGCGGTATTTAATTTGCTGTCGATATACTTTGTTCTGGGAGGGTGATGGCACCATGAACCTGCTGTCCCCCTCTAAAAATGTGCTTGGGTGCCTTGAGACTGTGCCCGGCACGGTACTCAGTCCTGAGAACAGAAAGCAAACCGACACACTTCTTCGGGTGGCTGGGAAGTAAGTGGCCTTTGAGGCAGATGGATTGGGGTTCGAGTCCTGACTGTGCCACTCCTAAGCTGTGCAGATTGGGCAAGTGAGTTCACCTCGTGGAGCCTCAGTTTCCTCATCTGTCAAACGGGGATGACTCTGTTATGTGTTTTACAGGTTTTGAGACTGGGTTGAGATGGATAGCCCAGCGCATTGCCTGGCAGAGCATGGGCTCTTAGAAGTGACAGCTCTTGTCTAGCTGCCACTTGGGGCCGGGGCAGCAGTGATGCTCTGAGAGACCCAGGCCCCCTGACCTGGTGCTGCCCCTGGGCCACTTCCTTTCCTTTGTTCTCCGTCCGGAAGAATGGGCAGAGCCACTGTTTGCAGAGGAGATGCCTGTGTCTGGGGGCGAGAGAGGCCTGTTTCCTGTGGGCTGTGGCTTTGCACCACTGTCCCACTGATGGCACCTGCCACGGGTTTGGAGATGCTGAGGAGCAGGTGATGGAGGACGGGGGAGGGTCCACCTTGGGCTGGGCTTCCTGTTCCAGTACATTCGGTCTGCCTCTCAGCCGTTGGGTGCACCCAGTGCCCCCAGCAGGTGCCTCTCTGGGCCCCTCAAGCACCAAGCAGGAGGGTGGGAGGTGACAGAGCCGTTCAGCGGTCACAGGGGGAGAGCCGAGGGGCCTCAGGATGAGAACTTGCCCTCATATGGAGCTTTCTGGGCAGGCTCAGGGCAGCCTGGGGGGCTGAAGTTTGGGCAGCGGGTCCTCCACAAAGCAGCAGCCTCATGTGGGCCCTCCCACCCCCACCCCAGCAAGATTTCACTGCTGGGAAAACAAAACAAAACAAAACAGGGGCACCTGGTGGCTCAGTTGGTTGAGCCCCTGACTCTTGGTTTCTGCTCAGGTCATGATCTCATCCTTTGGTGAGTTTGAGCTCTGCGTGGGGCTCAGCACTGCCAGCCTGGAGCCTGCTTGGGAGTCTTCTGTCTCTGCTCCTCCCCCACTAGAGCTGTCTCTCTCTCTCCAAATAAATAAAAAAAAACTTAAATAAAAAGAAAAAAGAAACACATGTTCCAGAAGCACCATCCCATTTTATATTTTACTGGGGTTGTGCTGTGCCTACTTGGCATCTCGGCCTTCTTTTTATTTTACTTTATTTTTTAAAGTTTATTTATTTGTTTGTTTGTTTATTGAGGGAGAGAGAGAGAAGGAGAGAATCCCAGGCTGCCTCCACGCTGTCAGCACAGAGCCTGAGCCGGGGCCCTGACCCAGGAACCGTGAGGTCATGACCTGAGCCAAGTTAAGAGTCAGATGCTCAACGGACTGAGTCACCCAGGTGCCCTAGGCCTTCTTTGTAAACACCACAGCCGAAGGCTTTCCTCCTACTCCCTGCATTGGTTGGGCATCCCCAGGGATAGGGGGCGGGATCTTGGGAGGACAGGAAGCTGTAGGGGAGGATTCAGGAAGCGGAAGGGGAGGGGTCAGCTGGGCTTGCCCAGTCGGTGGAGGAAGTGAGGCAGACAGGAAGTGGGGGCAGAGTCGAGGCTGGGCAGTGAAGGTTAGCCTCAGCACCCCGGAGGCCAGGCAGGCCTTGGTGTGAGGAGGCCTGGCAGGGGTGGGGAGGAGGGGGTGGACCGGCAGTGCCAGGGGCATGGAGGCACGAGGGAGCCAGGTGCTTCCCAGGCCGCCGACAGGATGGTGGCCCCGACATGGGTGGTGGCAGTGATGTTCCAGGACTTGAGGCCATCATTGTTCCCGGGGTCAGGCTGCGGAAGGGGCTGCTTCATATCAGAGCCTGCATCGGTTGCCTTAACTCGCTTAGTCCGTGCCACAGCCTCAGGAGGCGGGACTGTGTCCCGCTCAGGTGGCATGACTGGTTGTACGTCCTACAGGCAGTAAGGGATGGGGCCATCTGTCAAGTCCAGGCCTTCTGGGGAGGCCGGACCTTCGGGGGAGGAATCGTGGTGATCATGGAGGGCTTCCTGGAGCAGGTGGTGCTGTGGCTTATAACCCTTCACCAAGCTCAGTGTGACACGGGGACAGGAAGAGTGTGGAATGCGGAGGGCAGAGTCAGGGTGCCGTTAGGATTAGACACCCCCGCCCTCGGCTCCGTGTCCCATCCGTACAATGGGGAAATGGGACCAGTGGCCTTTGAAAATATTCTTTCCAAGTCTGGAGCTGAGGTCTTTACATCAACATTTACTAAAGACTTTTCCCTTTAGGAAGCCTGTCGTCTGACTACCCGCACCCCCTCCCCAAGCTCCCTTGTGGTTTCAGGGTGCCAGTGGGTGTCCCAGCAGGGATCACTGTCCGTGACCACACGGGCTGTGCCCTGCCCATGACTTTGAAAGACTCCTACCTCTTTCTGGCTGCCCAGGCTGCGGCTGCTGCTGGGAGGATCACCTGGCAGGGCGGTGCCACGAAGCAAGCCCTGGCACCTGACGGACCTGCGTCCGAGCCCCTAGGCTTCCTGCACGTTCACTGGAAACGTAGAGCCTCTGTTTCCCCATTTGTAAACACGGGGGTACTGTCTCCCCGCCCTTAGTTTCCTCGGCCCCACGGCCCCCTTCTGAGTGGGTACAGTGCCCGTCTCATTTCTGCTGAAAGCCAGTCTAGCGGGTAGGAGTGATAAGGGGCTGGAGTCAATGTTTGGAGCGATTCAAAAAATAGACCAACATGTACAACACGGCCTCCCGTGTCCCTGTCCCCTGCACTAGGGCTGTGGGTCCTGTCTGGCTTTGCCTCCGAAAACGTTTCTATCCATTGCTAACCTCTGGCCTCTTCTCCCGTCACTAGAAGAGGACACAGCTTCAGCACGGTCTCCGCCTCTGGTGGGGGAGCCCCCTCCAGGCAGTCCTCCGTGTGGACCCTGAGCGACCAGTCTGAAATGCATAGGTATCCAACCTTTTCCTCCCTGGCATAAACCTCCCCATGGCTCCTTGCTGTGCTCCAGGTCAAGTTCAAGCTCTTTAGGGATTTATAGCACTTCCTCCCTTCCACTAGACCTCCATTCACGCCAGGGCAGAACTTCCTTGTTCGTCTCTGTATCTTTAGTGCCTGGGAAAGTGTTTGGGGCTTTGTAGGTTCTCAGTGGTAATACATGGTAAGGATGCCCATTGCTGTCTGTGGAGCGGGGACCACTTCCACTGGTAGGAATGTCTGTGGCAGCTCTGTGCATGTCAGTGTCACTGTCTCCTGTGTGGATAAGGGAACAGGTTCAGAGAAGGTAGGGGTCTTGGTGGGATTCAGAATGATCATTAAGTAAATATATGCCTGCCCTTTTAATATCAAAGGGAGTTGCGAGGCATCTGTTACTTTAATCAGAAGGAAAGAGTCTGAGCCCTGAATCCAAAGTCTTTTCTAGGTTCAGAGACGGCCGAGGATTGACCGGTACTCAGCAGGGCGGGCAGAGAATGGTCTAGGGCAGCATCTGTCTGCCTGGACAGAGCCGGATGGGGACTCCTGCCCTGTGCCAGCCGCTCTGGGTGAGTCCTCAGCTGAAATCAGGCCACCAGCCTTATCACCCGTGCGTAGCGTGTCCCCGATGCAGTATCAGTGAGATGCGTGTGGGTCTCTTCATCACTTATATCCATTGATTTCTAGTCCTTACCATCTTCCCGCCGCGAACCTAGAACTATTTGAAAGTGATGAAGGTCTGGCGAAAAGAACACGAGAATGGCATTTATTTGGAGTCCCGCCACCCTTTGAACCCCTGTCGGTGTTCCTTCCAGCCTCTTCCGAGGCAGCGTGGATGGAAGAGGATGGGTGTCGATGAAACATTTTGATTTCCATGTGGAATGAAGGGCACTCACTTATTGGTGCCCTGGTTCGATCACTTCTGAGCTGAGTGACCCTGGGCAAGTTCCTCAACCTCTCTGGACCTCCGGGGCCTTAGCGGTCCCCTAGAGGATCGCCCCACCCGCCAGGGTTGCTGTTTTTGGAGGTTGGTTTGGCGGGTGAGGAGGATGAGGAGGGTTTGAGCGGATCTGCAGTGAAGGGAGAGGGGAGGCGGGGACGGATGAGGAAGGGCCTCGTCAAGGCCCGGGAGCGCAGTGTTCAATCTGGGGGCCATAGGGAGCCCGCGGTGTGACTATATTTTACTGTTCCCTGACTCTTAGAGAAGTAGTAATGGCCAGGATCAAGGGACCCTGAATCAGGACCCTGCATGGATTAGGGTGACCATGGCTGATGGGGGGGGGGGCTGCATGGGTGGGGCAGAGGGTGAGGAAGTGGCCACTGGGATCACACTGTAGAGGGAGGCAAGAGAAACCGGCCCCAGCAGGGAGATGGGGGGCGTGGTCTAGTTGGGAGGGCAAAGGGGGCAGAATGGGTTGGGGCAGGGAGGGGCTGGGGCTCTGCATTCCCCAGAGCCCTTTCAAGAGAGCCTGGGGGTGGTAGGCTGGGCACACACCGTGATTGCTCCTAGGGCCCTCAGGGAGGAGCTGCGGGGCCATAGATGGGAAACTGAGGCCCATGCAGCTGTGCAACTTCTCCAAGTGACTCAGCAGGTTGCGAGCTCTGAGCCCGGGTCCCCTGCCTTTCTGCACAGTGACCTGACTGGTCTACCCTGCCAGCTCCCAGGGACAGTTAGGCTCCAGGGCGTGTGGCTTGTGTTTTCTTCGACAGGGAGCCTGAGACCAGGGGCTGGCGTTAGCTGAAGATGAGTAATCCTCTCTCTCTGTGCCCAGAATCCCTTCCAACTTTGTGCCCTGTTGTCAAAGGTTATTCTTTACCTGCGGATGCTTATTAATCTGGATTGTCATTATGTTTTGCTTTTCCACTTGATTCATTTGGGGAAGTTTGTCTGTGGTCCGGGGTCCATTTGACAAGGACATGACTGCGTCTTGCATCCACCCTCTCTTAATAAGTGCTCTGAGACTTGGGTCCAGAAAATCATCATTTTGCTACATAGACATTATTGTGACAGCCGGTGACGTTTGAATGTGAAATGTTATCAGTGATAACATTTCCTGGGTGTGTTCACGGTGTTGTGATTTTATAACGTCCTCGGTCCAAAGGGGTGAAAGCCACAGCATTGTACGGTGAGATGCTGTGAGGTCTGCAGTTGGCTTTCAAGTTGTTCTTAAAAATAAACATACGAGAGACACAGATCTTGATCTGTAGAGAGAGCCGATGTGGAAAAATGTGAACGCTCAGCGAGTCTCCCTGAAGGTATTAAGGGGTTGATTGTACCCTTCCTGGAACTTGTCTGTAGTTTTGCAACTTTGAAAAAGGGAACATTTTAAAAGCGCTGCTAGGTGGAGGGGACGTGTCCGGAGGATCTCGGGGTCCACCTGTCGGCCCTCTGCTCCCCGCCCTGTCCTGGGCTCAGGCGATTTGAGACGGAGGGAACTGCTTGGCCCGGGGTTCCATTCTAAGCAGCCCCTTGGGGCCCAGCTTTGAAACAGCGGCAGAGACTTTTGAGAAAATGTACTTCTTCTGCATGGAAATCATTACAGTTTTAGAATCTTTCATTTGGGACCAGCTTTCCTTCAGGTTTTCAATTCTCCCCTCTTCCATTTTTTCTTAAATTTCTATGGCCTTCTAAAATGGCCGAGGTAGCATTTGTGGTTGTCATCATTCACACAGAGGAGAGCATGAAGAGAATGAATCCGGCCCTGTTTTCTCCATGGTCCGTGGGGTAGTCAGTGGTAGTTAGAAGCTCCTGAACTTTCTCCAGTGCTCTTGGGAATGCACACAAACACCCACAGACGTCCAATGGGGCTTGACCTTTGTATCCTTTGTTAACCTGGCTAGCCAGCTCCCTGCTTCTCCTTGAAGATGCCGTCTCCTCCAGGAAGCCCCCCAGGCTCTCTGCGCTGACCTCATCCTTTGCAGTCATCGAATCTGAGCTCCCTCCCCCGCCACCCCCGCCAGGGCTTGGGTAACACGAGGGCAGGGCAGCGGCTGTTCCTCTTTCACTGTCTGCGCTTGAGCCGGGAGCCCAGGAGCCGCACAGTCAGTGTTTGCTGAGTGAACACCCGGGCGGGGAGGCGTCCTGAGCGAGGGAGCTGCCTGAGCGGAGCCTTGCAGGTGAGGGGACCTCTCTCCTCACAATGCGCCTCCCAGCTCCTGGGTTGGGGGGTGGGGGGTGTGGAGAGTGGCAGGGCGCTACGTGTCTGGGGACAGAAGGTCACTTTAGGAAATGTGGACACTGCCTCCCTGGGGCTACCCCGGGCCCCGGGCGACTCTTTGCTGATACAAATGCCCTGTGTGGGCTGGGCTGATGGGGAGGCTAGGAGCTAGGAAGGGCCGGGCCATGGCTGGGTCCTCTCTTCTCCCCAGGGCTGAGTAAGGACTGGCTTGCATGGGGTGCGGGGCTCCTGGGGGCGACGGGAAGAAGCAGAGGCCAGCGCTGGGCAGCCCAGGGTTTAGGTGGGGGCCTGGCCTGGGTCTCTGTATCTCTCCATGATGCTGACTCCTCCCTCATCAGAGGCACCGTGTCCCACAGCCGGGCCTTCTTAGTGTTATCTGCAGCTCATCCGATGGATGCCAGGGACGCAGGGACCGAGCCACTGCCAGCTTGAGGAGGCTGAGAGTGGAGTAACGGGGGGAGAACGGGATGGCGAGAGTCTCAGGCAGTGTAGACAAAGGCGTCCCTCGTTCTGAGCAGCGCTCCCGACTCACCCCCCATTTCAGGCCAGAGGCCCCTGCTTGGATGGTGGGCTTGTACGAGAGCGTCGGACCATCATCTCAAAGGACTTAGGTTCCAGGAAGCAAGCGGGCCTGGGATGTGCTCGCGGAGAGGAGTCAGTGTCTCGGGGGGAAATTGTGGAGAAGTGAGGAATTCTGCTTTTCTGTTAGTTGTTGATTATTAATGTAAATGTCATTAATGCCTGCCTATTACGTGTCTATGTAGCTTTGCAAAGTATCCACTTTGCCAGTTTCTAATCCAGGGCCTTCCCCGCCGAGCAGAGGCGTGGGCTGGGTGGGGAATGACTTTGGAACATCAGGGCTTGCTGCCCTCAGATTCGGTGCCAGGCGCTGTGAAGGGGGTGGGGTTTGGAGACGAGAGACGCAAGGACCCGCCCTCTGGGCACACCTGGCCCTGGGGTGTTTGAGGTTGAAACACCGGCATCCATCACAGGCCAGGATTCCTCTTCCATCTCCCCACACCCGTCTCTAGTTTGCGCATATGTCCTTGGCGTCAGGTCCTGAACAAATGCTGAAGCAAATTGAGATGGTTTATGCGATAGCAGGCCCTCTGTCCTCCTCTCTCTCAGGGTCTTGTCTGCCTTTCCTGCTAAACTGCCGTGCTGCTGGGACCATCCTGTGGATATCTCGTGATGATGGTGGTGGTCATTGATGGTGGTGGTGGTGATGGTGATGACTGTAGTGATGGCAATGATGGTGATGGTAGTGATGGTAGTGATGGTGGTGATGGTGGTGACGGCGATGGTGGTGATGGTGGTGGTGGTTGTAGAGATGGTGGTGACGGTGATGACGGCGGAAGTGGTGGTGGTGGTGATGGTGGTAGTGACAGCAGTGGTGGTGGTGGAGGTGCTGGACGTGGTGATGCTGGTGGTGGTGGAGGAGGAGAAGATGGTGGTGATGATATGGTGATGGTAGTGGAGACGGTGGTTGTTGTGATGATGGTGATAGTAGTGATGGTAGAGGCGGTGGTGGTGATGGTGGTTTTGGAGGTAGCGGTGATGGTGACGATGGTAGAGGTGATGGAGGTGGTGGTGGTGGAGATGGTGATGGGTTTATTTTAGTTCAGCCCAACGGCCCCTCCCGAGTGTCGGCAAGTCCTCAGGAGAGAGCGCCGCCAAGCAGGAGCTCAGGGACTTTATAGGTCATAGCAAAGCAGAAAAGGTCATCGCTGAGGTAACCGATCATAGTTTACAGCATTACCTGGGGGTCAGTCACATTGCGACACACTCCGTAAGATCCGGCAGAGACCTATCAATTTTAGAGCCTTTGTCTCAGGAGAGATTCGAGGTGACCGATCACGGGTCCGACGGGGAGGCGGAGCAGGTGCACAGAAGCGAGGCCTTGAGGTTCAAGGGTGGGATCTTGCAACAGTATCTTGAAAAACCAGTTGCCCTTTGAGTTATAATTTATGGGTTACGTTTTAGGACGTCCAGAGCCTGATTGCCCAACCCTTAATTGTCCACCAGGAAGAGGGTTGGAGAGGGAAACAATGGTTGGTATTTTTCCATCAGGGTCAGCCTGACCCGAGGAGGGACTCACAGTGAGCATCGTCAGAATCCCGTGAGCTCTCCAAGTCTCTTGCCCCCTCCCAAGGACCAATGAATGACTCATAACGGTCATGACCCATTTTCCAGGTGAGACCCCTGAGTCAAAGGGCCACACAGTCAGTGTCTGCTAGAGGAGGATTCAAAGCCTGATAGACTAGTTTTTTTTTTAACATTAAACTAGGAAACCCGAGTGTGATCCTGACGCCAGCCATGTTTTGTCACCCGGACGCTTGGGTGGAAATGCACTTCCAGGGGCCCCCAACCCATTGGATCAGCATTGCTGGGGAGGGGACAGCTCAGGGAAATTCAGGGCACTGGTAGGGTGGTTCTCGATCCTGTCCTCAGTGGCCAGGTCGGCTTGGACCCAGACTCGCGAGATGCTGGTCTTGTCACTCACAGTGACCTGCCCTCAGTGTGGTGTCACCGTTAAAGGGGACCCGGGCCTCACCCTGGGTGAGGTGAGAGACTCTAAGGGTGGAGGTAGGATGGGTGCTTCTCACTCTTTAATGGGCCCGAGTCCCCTGGTGATGCAAATAGGCTGCCACTTCGGGGCGCCGGGCTCTCGGCGAGAGGTTCTCACACTCGAGGTGGCATGGTGTCACGTGGTGGGCCGGCTGGCATAGACTGTGGGGGCCCACCCCAGAGTTTGGGATTTAGTAGGCCTGGGGCGGACCTGAAATGTTCCAGCCCTAGGCATCGCGGTGGTGATGCGTGGAGACCACACAGGGCCCAATGTGCTTTGACTGCACATTGGAATCAACTTCAACACCACGGAGACCCGGACCCCACGTTGAGGTCCCGAGTGAGTGGGACCGAGCAGAGCCTAGGCATTGGCAATTCTGTTTCTAGATGATTCTCCTGTCCACCCCAGGTCGAGACCCCCCGCTCCAGAGCTGTTCTTCATATGCTGGTGATAGTATAGTGCTAAGTCAGGCTCACCGACAGAACGTTCTGGTCGGTGGCCAGGTGGAGGCAGGCAGTGGCACGAAGAAGAGATTCTCTAGGTGTTTCCAATGGGCAGTGGGGCTGAGAGCAGTGCCCGAACCGAGTGCTGGATCCTCTCCGGTGCCTGGGCTGCCCGCCCTGGGCCCTGGAGAACGGCCCCTCGTTCTGAGCCCCTCTTCCGGCCCGTGGTGGGTGGGGCGCCTCGCAGTCAGAGGCCTCCACGGACTCTTTCTGGCACCCCCTGCTGGGCTGTGTGACCTTCAGCGACTTGATCCCTCTCTTGTGAGCTTGCTTTTCCCCGTAAAATGGGACAAATAAATGATCTGTTCCAAGGAGCTCCCTGAGAAATAATGTTGCACAGGGCCTGACACCCAGGCGTCCTTCTCATGGTCAGTCCTCGGGTATGTCCGGGTAGCGTGGATTGTCAAGTCCAACAGCGGGCGGACATCGGTGGCGCGGGAATCACCGGGCGTCTGTAAGAGCTGGGTGTCGTGAGCTCCCCAGGTGTCCTGACGCAGAACTCCGCTGATGTAAGTGTGATAATCTGACGGCTGGCTGACCGGATAACGGGGGGGTTATTAGCAGCCAGCGGCTATGACGGGCACCCAGATTTCATATGTTTATGAATTAGTGTTTTTGTTTTCTTTGGGGGAATGCCCACTCGTGGAATTTCTGGATCATATGGCATTTCTATTTTTAATTAAAAAATTTTTAGCATTTTTTTTTTTTGAGAGACAGAGAGCGACAGTGCGAGCAGGGGAGGGGCAGACAGAGAGGTAGACACAGAATTGGAAGCAGCTCCAGGCTCCGAGCTGACAGCAGAGCCTGACGCGGAGCTTGAACCCACGAACCCTGAGATCATGACCTGAGCCAAAGTTGGCGCCTAACTCACCGAGCCCCCCCCAGGCGCCCCTCTATTTTTAATTTTTTTGAGGACCCACCACACCGTTTTCCACAGCAGCTGCAGCAGTTTGCACTCCCACCAACAGGGCGCGAGGGTTCCTTCCCCGCCCCCCTCATCCTCGCCCACACCTGTTGTTTCTTGTGTTTCTGACGTTGGCCGTTTTGGCGGGTGTAAGGAGATACCTTCTTCTGGTTTTGATTTCCAGGTTCCTGACGGCGAGCGATGTTGAGCATGTTTTCCTGTGTCCGTCAGCCATCTGGATGTGTTCTTGGCCTATTTTAAAACAAACTCGTTTGTCCTTTTATTGCTGAATTGTCAGGGCCCTTTACTCTGGACGTAGGCCCCTCATTGGGTGCGTTTCTCCCAGCCTGTGAGTTGTATCTCCATTTTCTTTATGCTGTCCGTGTTCGTCTCCTAATCTGCCATAACCGCCGCGGGGTGGGGGACCATTCCTTAGCCGCCACCAGAGTCCTACTGGCCTGACAGAACAGGACGCGGTGGGGGGTGGGGGCGGGGCGGAGGCGAGTGAGGAGACCAAGGGCTGGGCCAGTCCAGGCCAGAGCAGGACCATGGGGACAGGGGGCCTCAGGAGCTAGCCCCGGCAGGACCTGGGGCCTGTCAGGTGTAAGAGGGAGGGCAGGGGGTCTCACAGGTCTCTAGGACCTGAGGCTCTTTGCAGAGTCTGGTCCCTGCCCCAGGGAGGAGGGGCAGGTTCGGACTAAGCCGGATTCCAAGAATTCTGTGAACAGCAGCCTTCACAGTGTGTGGCCTGGGTGCCTGCCACCCTTCTAAGTGCTGGTCGTGGACTGCTGCAGGCAGTGCTTGCCAGACCCTGAGTGGTAGAGACTGTTGTTTCAGGCAGGGAAACTGAGGCACGGAGAGATTAAGAAATTTGTCCAAGCCCCACAGCTCACGTGGGGGGGCGGGAGCGTGTGCTCTCAGCCTCCAGTCTCCAGTCTCCACTGCTCTTCGGATGCAAGCTTGCGCCCGCCCCCCGCAGCTGCTGGGCAGACCTTGCCCGGTGGCCGGTTGGCACACGTGGTATTTGTCACGGCTGAAACATGCACGTCCTTACTCTTGGAGCCTGTGAATGTTACTCTATGTGCCCAAAGAGTGAATTATTACCGTACATAGCCGAAGATGTGAAATAAGAATGGAGGGGGAGGGACTTACCCTGAATTATGTGGGTGGGTCCTAAATCCAATGACAAGTGTCCTTATATGAGTGAGGCAGGCAGTGTGACACGGGAGAAGGTGGTGTGAAAACGGAGTAGGGGCTCCACAGGCCGGGTGACGCCAGGCCACCTAGCAGGAAGAGGCAAGGAGGGGTTCTTCTCGAAACCCCTCGGGGGAGTGAAGTCCTGCAGAGCCTGTGATTTCTACCCCGTGATAGGATCTTGGGCTTTGGCCTCCAGAACTGTCTGAACTCTGCAGAACTCAGGCCTCCGGCTCCAGGGGGCACGGCCGTTTCCTTCCACTGAGAGCCCTGCAGAGCCCGAAGCTGGATTTGATCACCAGGCAGTAGAGCGGACTATTCCAGATTGTCTCATGTCCCAGGCCGTGGCCTCAGACGGTCACAGCGGGGCGGGTGTGGACATGCCTGCTTTGCTGGGGGGGAGGGGGCAGCGGTGAGCAGCTTTGCATGTGCGGAAGGGCACAGCCTTGCTTTTGCTATTGTGGCCCCGGACCCCCTCCTTAAACCGCCTGGACTGCGTCTACCGGTCCGTCGGATCATGAGGGACCCGGGCTTCGGGGTCAGAGGCACTTGGGTCCCATATCAGCTCCTCGCTGGGTGGCTTTGGGCAAGTCTCAGCCCCTCGGAGCCGTGTTTCTCCCCTTGAAGATGGGGGTACTGGTGACGTGGTAAATGCCACATCCTTAGCTGATGGCCGTGATGGCAGAGGAGCCAATGGGATGAGACAGGGGCTTTCCCACTGCCGTGACCGCCTCGTGCAAGTTACCTCAAGGGTGGCCCCCTCTGCATCGTGGGAATGAGCAGAATGGGAGCGTCATCTGGGACGTGGGGAGGGGACAGACCTCTGGTTTCACGCAGCCCTGCCCCTCGGCCGCCCAGGGACCTCACCGGGAAAGACCAGGGTCAGGCTCACATGGGTGGGGGGCTTCCCAGTCCCCTGGTGACCCTCCCTCTGATTCCGCTGGGCTCCCAGCCTCCTGTCTGGGTCCGGCCTTCCTCATTCTAACATGGCCGGGCCTGAGCGTGTCGTCTTCCTGTGCAAGCCACGCCCCTTCCTGATTCCCCCCCCCCCCCCCCCCCCATCTGGGAGGCGCTGTGTACGCCACTGTGCAAACCGGGCATGAGGGTGCCCCCACATGGCCTGCCTGTCCCTTGGCCCCCAGTGTCCCGTGCCTCCCCCAGCCCTTCTGGCCCGCCTGCCCACCACCTGGGCTCCTTGCTTTCCCCTGGTGCACCAGCTTCCTCTGCCTGGAATGTTCCATTCCTTTCCACTGAATCGGCCCTATCTCCTCCTTCAGAATTCCGCTTGGCCTCACTTCTTGCTCAGAGTCTTTGGGGAGCCTCTGTGTCTAGGACAGTCTGACCCACCCAGTGGCTGGTTCCTTTGTTTCAGAGCACCTGCCTGGGGTTCGTCATCTGCTCAGTTGTATGTGTCTTGGACCAGCGTCTGCTCCTCCCCCTTGAGGGTGGCGCGTGCATGTTTTATCTGGACACTGGATTCCCAGGACCCTTGGGGGCTGCCTGGAGGAGGTGGCCAGTGAGGTTCTGGTTGGCTGGAGAAACTGAGGGACATATGCATGGTTGCTCCAGAGAGCCGTCTTCTCTTACTCTTTTGGGCTTTAAAGATGTGCTCTGATTGGTGCACCCCTCCCCCCCCATGCCCTGACCCCCATCCCAGCTGGCTCCTGTTGTGCTGAATCTCAGGCCGCTTTCTCCAGGACTTTCCCTGAAGCCCGGGCCCCACAGGACTGTGGGATCCCTTGTCAGGGCTCCGGTGCCCTTTCTCTATCTGGTGGTCTTCCCCATTGGACAGATGCCTTCGCAGAGGCAGGGAGGGACCCACCCACATGTGTGGTGCTCAGATGTTCAGGGGGCATGTGGGATGTGAACAAGTTGGACCTCGGAGATGTCAGGTCATTTGCACCCAGTAGGTGCAGGCATTTGGTCCAGAGAGAGAAGTAGCAAGTGCAAAGGCCCTGTGGTCAGACCATGCTTGGTGGGTTGAGGGGCAGCAGGTGGCTGGAGCAGAGGCTGAGGAAGAGAGGCTGTGGGGTCTGGGCGGGTGTGTTGGTGGGTATCTAAGATGGTGGACCTCACTAGAGTTTGATGGCAATGATGCTGTCTCAGCAGAGCCCACGCATTTCCTTCCCAGGGCCCTGCGATGCCAGCCTGTCAGTCTGGGGGTACGTGCTCTTGCCTGGAAGGCATGTCAGACCCCCTTCTAGGCCTCCCTGCTTCCACTCTTACCCCTCAAAACTAGTCTGCTGTGTAGCCAGAAGGAGCCTTTTAACAGAAACCGGACTCTTGTGTTGTGTGGCTGAAAGCCGTTGCCTTGTGCCTCCCGCACTGACAGAGCCATGTGCAATCACTGGAGAGAGCGCGACGCCCAGATGCCTCCCGACCCTGGGGAGGCTGCGTCTGCCTCCTGTAGGGGCTTCACTGTCTGTGATGTGCTCAGAGAGCTGTCCCCAGCCTCCAGCCCCATGCGGTGGCCTTGTGTCCTGGGAAGAGAACGGGCCAGCGTTGGACATGCCCTGGGAGTTTATGTTCCTTGATCCCGTGCTACCTGGGGCTCCCCGTTCGTCAAGTGACAGTGGTATCCATGTCAGCTCAGAGGATGGGTTGAGTAAGATGGGACCATCATGCTCTAACATAGGACCACACATGGTGAGGATTCAGTGATCCTGAGCTTCGAGGGGCATCACCCTATGGACCAATTATGACAGTAATCATCAGAGGAGAGAGTGTCAGCGATGTCAAATCCACTTAATGGTCAGATAAGTTAGATTACGGAGTGTGGGCTCAGCCTAGCAACATGGCGGTCAGGGGAGGGAGAGTGGAGGCCAGTGGAGGTCAGGGTGGGTGGTGAGTGGAGGCCAGAGGCGGTCAGGGTGAGGGATGAGTGGAGGACAGTGGAGGTGAGGGTGGGTGGTGAGTGGAGGTCAGTGTTGGACCCTTTTTCCCAGCGCGAGTCCCCGAGAGTAGAATCCACAAGCACAAACAGAGTTGGTTAATGGGGTTTATTGAGTTTGGCCACACGGCCCCTCCGAGTAGCTGGAGGTCCTCGGGAGAGAGAGCCCTGCTGAACACAGACTCAGGGTTTATGTAGGCCAGGATGACCCATTACAGGTCTACAGCATTCCGTCAAATACCGCGGGGCAGTAACCAGGTGACTTTCACCTGTTGACTTCACCTTTTCCCGGTGGGGTCGTCTAACAGATCATGAGAAACAGATTTGTCCCGGGGTAGGGCTTAGTTGCTCCACCTTTATTTACCAGAATGTGAGTGGGCGAGTGAAACAATGGTTAGTATTTAGGGTTCGATTAGACCCAAGGGGGCAGGTTCTTACAGTCTTACCCTCTCCCGTCTCCTGGGTCCTCTCCCTCCCCTGCCCTTGGTAGCAGCGGCCACCTTCTCTTTCCGAGAATTCTCTTTGTTCGCACAGCCTCCGCCCCCTGCCCCCGAATGGAAATAGCTTTCACGGGTCACCCTGCTCCTTAGGGCTGTGATGTCAGCAGGTGTCTGAGTCCGTGTGGGGTTTTTCCCCTGAGAAAGGGGACCTTAC
The DNA here is from genome assembly GCA_004023845.1 of Helogale parvula. Lineage (NCBI taxonomy): Eukaryota > Metazoa > Chordata > Mammalia > Carnivora > Herpestidae > Helogale > Helogale parvula. The sequence goes on from PJEM01008991.1 coordinate 66,990, forward strand.
TGCCTGTGACTGGCTTTTCCCACACGGTCGGTGTGACAGAAATTGTCCCCCAGCCTCTACAGTTTGGGCACTCTGTGCTTTGGTTAACTCACTGGGTCTCTGCTGTCCCGGTGGTGTGGACGATGCCCTCGCCCAATTATCCCGTGAGGACAGAACGGAGAAGGAAGTGAGGGAGCAAAACCAACCCGTATTTAAATTTTTCGTAGAAATTGTCCAACAGCACTCCAGAAAACGTCGTGCCAACCTGTACCCGCCGAGAGCGAATGTTGCAGATCTTGGCTGATGGGTGAAAGCCCTCCTTCCGGTCCTCACTCTGCTGGTTACATCTCTCCGTGTGTGTGCCGGCACGTGCTGTGTCTCCGGGGGCGATGACTTCTTCATTGTCCACACTCATTTTACTATGGGCCTGTTGCTCAGAACAGCTTTGATTTTTTTCTTTTTAATGTTTTTTAATGTTTATTTATTTTTGAGAGAGAGAGAGACAGAGAGACAGAGAGACCGAGAGACAGAGAGGGAGAGGGAGACACAGAATCCGAAGCAGGCTTCAGGCTCCGACTGTCAGCACAGAACCCGATGTGGGGCTCGAACCCACCAACCTCAAGATCATGACCTGAGTCGAAGTTGGATACTTAGCAGACTGAGCCACCCAGGTGCCCCAAACGACTCTGGTTTGTAAAGCCCTGCTGACCCATGACAGCCGTCAGCCTGTGGTTCTGTGCTGTGTGACCCGTGTTTTCTCCCGACCTGGGGTTGGACATTCTTGCCTGTGATGTGATGCTCTACACCCGCGGAGACTGAACACAGGTGTCTTCTGTGGCTGTTTATGCTTTTTTTTTTTTTTAAATCTCCTTTTATATTTGTTTTCTAGAGATTTCTTTGTTTTGTGTTTTTTTGTGTGTTTATTTCAGCATGTGACCCACCGGTAAGTTGTTTTGCTGTAAGGATCTCAGGGGACGTCTGGTTTAATTTTGTTCCCGAGCAGTCAGTCCTCTGCCCGGTGCTGTGGTAGTGGCTCAGCGTTCTCTCTCCCCGTTTATGTGCGTCAAGTTCCTGTCTGCCCTTGAACCTGTGTTTGGACTCGCTCTTCTGTCTCATCGATCTGCTGAGCAGTCCAGCTTTTCTCCCTGTGGAGAGTGAGGCACAAACCTCCAGCTTGGAGTTTTCAAACCAGATTTTGTCTCAAGCTAAAAAAATGGACTTCCTGGGGCGCCTGGGCGGCTCAGTCAGTTAAGCATCTGACTCTTGGTTTCGGCTCGGGTCATGATCTCACAGTTTGTGGGTTCGAGCCCCGTGTCGGGATCCTCACTGACAGTGTAGAGCCTGCTTGGGATTCTCTCTCTCTCTGCCCCTCCCCTGCTGTCTCTCTCTCAAAATAAATAAATAAACTTAAAAAAAATGAAAGGACAGACTTCCTGTCAGAAGATAGCCACTACTTCCTGGGAGGGTGGCCCAGGGGGATGATCCTGCCTCTGCCCAAGCCTTTCCGGAATCTCCTCGTCTCTGCGTTCCTTTCCGTCCCAGAAGGTTCTTGGCCTTCGAGTGCTTTGTGTGGGGTCACACAGTGGGGTCAGCGGTGCGAAGCTGGAGCGCCCGGGGCGCCTGGGGCTCGCCCTGTGCACTGGGCGTCATCTGTCCACAGCCCAGCCCGCTCTGTTGTCCTTGAGTCCCGGCCAGGGGCCAGGACGGACAGGGCATGAGTAGCCTGGACGCGGTCCCCGGAGCCCACAGCCAGGCCCCGCCTTGTTGCGCTGACTGCTCTATCGCCGGAGCCCCAGAGTGCGGCCCAGAGAACCTTCTGAAGCTGGGTGAGCTGGGTTAGCTTTGCTGCCTGGGGGCAATGACGCGACCTTTAGCAGGAGCGCCGAGCCAGCCTGGTGCCGCTGGGGTCAGCGAAGACCGACATCGCTGGGAACAGCTCCCGCCCGCTCGGTGCAGGCTCTGCCCTGCGCTGGACAGACGGCAGGTCTACTGCCTGGGACACGTGGGCGCGGCCAGCTTGGTCCGGTTTACCCACAAGGAGGCCAAGGCTCAGGGAGCATGGGGGGTGCGTCCAGGGCAGCACGGGGGGACGGTGGCCGGGCTGGGGTTCGGGTTCACGACCCATCTCCTCACTGCCTGCACCACTGGCTCATGCAAAGGTCAGGACAGAATAGGCTGTTGTCAAAGAGGTAAGGTGTCCTCATGGAAAGTCTGTGCTGATCTGATTTTGTCGGAAAGTCTGAGGATCTCTCTGTCTACACATTGCAGCTTCCTGGACGTCCCAAATTGCCCTGTATGGACGTGGCTGCTTTGAGAGAATTTCCAGATGACTCTCATTTGGTTCTCAGAACAACCCTGGGTTGGGGGCGAGACTCCCATCCCCCGCCCCCATTTGCAGATGAGAGTGGCTTGCCCGGGGCGTTTGGCTCACTTCCTAGTGGGAAGTCACAGCGGACCAGCTGCTGCTGTGGACAGACCACGTGCCCTGCGGAGCACCCAGGGGCCCCGGGGTTGGACGTACCCCGGTTCTGGCCCGGCGCTGGCCTCTGGCCCCCCCTGCGCCCCCAAGGAAGATGTTGAAAAACCCTCCAGCCGAGGCCGTCAGAAGTGTCCGGGGGAAGACCGGGCCGCTCGCCATTTGCATCAGACCTTGGATTTGTACCTCAGGAGCTAATGTTGAATGGCCGGGAGCACTGGCGGCCGAAGCCAAAAGCTTAGAGCAGATGGCGTGGGATTAATTTTTGCAAATCATGAGAAAGGGAGCGCATGACAATCCGTTAGCTGTGTCGGCATCTGACTTTAGTGTTTTAAATCAGACTCGTGGACTCCGCTAGTTACCGTGTTCTATTAAATCTAAAGTGCCATCAGCGGAGAGATGCGGCATTATTTTTATACCACTAAAGGAAGGGGGGAAAGCAGCAGACAGAGTCGGGCTGTAAGAAACATGCTAATTTCGTGTGCCTGCTGACGGACCACGGCCAAGGGCTGGCCTCCCGTGGGCACAGAGGGGCGAAAGGGTGCTCACAGCCCCCGCTCCCCAAAGCACACAGACCACTCAGGAATGTCAATATGCTAAACATATCGGGGTCAGATGTTTGCCGATTGGCCGGGTTCGTTCTCCAATGTTTCCAGGGCACCTGCTACGTGCCAGGCGCTGTTCTAGGCGCTGAGGACCCCACGGTGAGCAGAACTTCTCCCCAAGCTCACGCCGTCCCAGGGCAATAAATAATGCATCCTCGCTGCCATTCTCAAACAGTGCTGTGCAGAAAAATTCATGTGCAAAATATTTATGATCTGATGGCCAGGCCGTTTCCAGGTTTTGCTGTTCATTTGGTCTAGGAGGAGACTCCGGGGTCTGCATTTTCACAAGCTCGCCAGGAGGGTCCAGGGTGGAGGGCTTCGAACCAAAATGTGACAAACGGAGCTTCAGTGTTGATGACTTCATAGCATCTCGTCGTATGAATGTTCTAGAGGACATTTAGTTGTTGGGGATTTAGCAAATACTTAGTTTATTTTCTTTTAATCTTCCTATTGCAAAGGACACACCCATGACTGTCCCTGTCGCTGAATACTCCCTGCATACCTCCTCCATGGTTTCTTTAGGGTCAGGTGGGCGTGGATACTTGGGCTGAGTTTTTAAGGGTGAGGTAGGAGTTCGCTGTGGTTCTCCCCACCGCCATATTGGGCCCTGGAGCCTGACCACCTGGGTTGATTTCCCACTTATTAGCAGGGTACTTTTGAGCAAGCTCTTTGCCTTGACACCGTATTTTCTCATCCCTAAAATGAGACCATCATAGTACAGATAGTATCTTAGGGCCACCGTAAGGAGTAAACGAACCACGCTGGTGGACCACGCTGCGCATGCCGTGGCTGTGGCTGCGGTGGCTGCTGATGGTGCGTGGCAGGTGGAGCAGGGAGCACCCTTTGCTCCGCACGGTGCCCGCATTCACAACGTGGGCGCAGCAGCGGCTCTGCGGACGGGAGCCCTGGACATGCACAGCCGCACATGTACAAGCTGATGCTGGACTATGGACCTCACGTCGCACATCCAAGCTCAGCCTGTTGCCCACGCTTCCCCTGGAAACATCTTTCTACCACGTTGGTCTGGACATGCTCCTCTGTTCACATCTCCTCCCTGACATCCTGCTGGCTGGGCGCAGACCGTAAACCCCCTGACGCACGGAGGAAGGAAGGAAAGCCCCGTAGAACTTGGTTTCAGCCTTATCTAATACCACCCCCAGCCTCCGAGTGCTCTGTGCTAAGAGTCCTGTGGGAGGTGATCAGTGCTCCTCAGGTTCTGAGGGATGAATAGAAGTTTTCCAGGTGGAGGAGGGAGGGAGGGCTGTCCTGGCTGTTGAGCCGGCGCATGCGCAGGTGCAGTGGTGGGTTCGGGTGGTGACAGTGGTCTCAGCTGGGTGTGGAGTGTTGGGGTGGGGCTGGTAATGAGGGTGGCCGTGGGCTGCACGCCGTGGGCCCAGCATCATCAGACTCCTGACAGTTGCCCTGAATTTCCTTGTGTCTTACCTCTTCAGCTGTGGCTCTTTCTAGGCTCCAATGCGCCCCCGCTCATTTCCTATCTTTTTAAAGGACTGTAGACATCTGACACATTTCTTTGCCTAATTGGTAAGGGCGCAGAAGGCTTCCCTTCATTATTTAGCTTTGCCTTGAAACCGGGACTTGGAAGGCGACCAGTCTTTCTTTACACGCTTTGTGGTAAATCCCTTCTGGGAGACCAAATGCGACATCTCAGAAGGCTTTTCTTGCAAAAGGTTTGACGGGAATTAAAATAACTTGGTGGGCGAAGATGCCGCTCGCCGGGATGCGGCCTCTGTGCTTTCGGCCCTCTCTCTGGTCCTCTTCCGCGCCCACCTGGCTTGAACTTTCCTCAGCCTCCAGAGTGTCCGCGTGCAGTACCGATCAGCCCTGCCGAGCAGACGCTGGCTGCCTCCTGCCAGGTGTGGCGGGTCTCAGGAGGTGGCGGTTGGAAAGATGGGCCTGGAATCATCCCTGCGGCTCAGCAACCAGTAAGCCCCTGCTGTATGCAGGCATCAGGCCAGACTGGGACCAGGGCTGGAATCCAGACTTCCCGAGCTGGTGGGGGCCTCAGGGAGTGGTTGTTTCTCCATGGGGGGGGGGGGGGGGGGGGGGGGGTGTGGCTCTGTGGTTCTGGACAAGGCTTTAGCCGGCACATGGATGGATATGTCTTATTTTAATAGTGTTTCAGTGTGTATTAGAGAAAATATAGCACATTAAGTCTGTGTGTGTGTGTGTGTGCGCGTGTGTTCACTTTGGATAAGACTGAAATAGTATATACTTTAAAAAAATTTATTTATTTAAATTCAAGTTAGCCAACATACAGTGTAGCCTTGGTTCCAGGAGCCAGTGATTCGTCTCTTCCATATTACACCCCACGCACGTCCCGAAAGGTGCCCTCCTCCATGCCCACCCCCCATGTAGCCCATCCCCTCCCCGTCCCTCCAGCAGCCCTCAGCTGATTCTTGGATTTAAGAGTCTCTTATGGTTTGCGTCTCTCTCTGATTTTATCCCATTTTTCCTTCCCTTCCCCTGTGCTCATCTGTCGAGTTTCTCACTTCCATATCTGTCTTTCTCTGCCCGAGTTAGTTCACTCAGCACAGTACCCTCCAGGTCTGCCCACGCTGTATGTATGTCTTTCATCGTAGAGAAAACTATTAAGCAGATGAAGGTGAGTTGCAGAGGGCATGAAGTAACGTTCCTTCGGTCCCCCTCATGTTCTGGATCCCCGTGGCTGGGACTCTGACTTGTAACTCCAAGTAGAAACGACTCCGCAGTGAAGTTGATTCTGAAAAAGTAAATACGTGGCGCATGTGTTTTACGCAGAAGCCACAGCGGCCGCACCTGCGTGACTGAGGGGTGGAGACCCCTGTCTGGGCCAAACGCTCCCCACTTTTCAAAAGGCAAATCCGGGGCCCAGAGAGGCGGGAGCCGCGCAGTGTTGTGCCGGGGCTGGATGGCGGGGCGGGGCCCGGCGCCGAGGCCTTGCCTGACCAGTGTCAAGGGAGGTGGCCGTGGCAGATGGGCGTGGCTGTGGCTTGTGGCGAAGACAGGCTGCCCTGGGGTGGGCAGGCGGGTGGCGTGGGTCTGCTCACATTGCTGAGGGCTGCCTGCTTCTGTAAGGAGCTCTGCAGGAGGGAACTTACTATTCTTTTTTTAATGTTTATTTATTTTTGAGAGATTGAGACAGAGCATGAGCAGGGGAGGGGCAAAGAGAGAGGGAGACACAGAATCAGAAGCAGGCTCCAGGCTCAGCACAGAGCCCGACATGGGGCTCGAACTCATGAATGTGAGATCATGACCTGAGCCGAAGTCGGACACTTAATTGACTGAGTCCCCTGGGCACCCCATGTGCCTTTCTTTCTTTCCTTCTTCCTTTTCTTCTTCCTTCCTTTCTTTCTTTCTCTTTTTAAAAAATTTTTAAAAACATTTTTAAGAGAGACAGAGAACATGAGCGGAAGAGAGGCAGAGAGAGAGGGAGACACAGAATCAGAAGCAGGCTCTGGGCTTGGAGCTGTCAGCACAGAGCCCGACGCGGGGCTTGAACTCATGAACGTGAGATCATGACCTGAGCCGAAGTCGGATGCTTAATTGACTGAGCCACCCAGGTGCCCCAGGAGGGAAGTTCTCTAAGTTTCAAGACCAGAGAAGCCGAGTTTACATTTGGGGGTTGAAAGTCCTCTATATGCTCTCAAATATCAGCTTCAAATGTTCCATTTTTCTCTTGTAGACACTGCCAGTGTCATGAGGGCAGACACCCCTCCTCCGGGGCCAGGGCTTGTCTTGGCTTCTGAGCAGGTGGGCAGTGGCACCTGGAGGGCGCAGGGATGGAGGCTGCGGGCTTCCCCCCAGAGGCCTGGGTGGCTCAGGACAGCTCACCGGCACCGCCACCAGGCGCCCTGCCCGGGATTCACTGACGCCTGGCTTTTTGGCTCCCGCTGAGGGACTGTCTGTTGGTTCTGGGCCTCCCTCCCTCCTTCTCTGCCTCAGTGGGTCCAGTGCCAGGTGCCCTGGTGGGGACCAGCAGTGGTTACCAAGTCATCCTTCTGACAGGGCCAATGTTTGGTCACAGTGTGCCTGTGCCAGCACTGGGAGAGCTGGTCTTACGTCCGTGGCCTCTGCCACTTCTCGGGGTGACACTAGGACACAGATGTGTCTGGTAGGGGTCCCACGTTAAGGACGGTGGTGCCCGAGCTCACTCACCAGCTCCAGCGCAGAGACGGGGTCTTTAGTTGGGAGCCACTGTGTGTGAGTCTTGCTGGGAAGGAGGAGCCTCAGGCCCAGGTGTGGGCGTGGCCTCCGTGGCCGCCTCCTCCTGTCCTGGTCTTAGGAAACTGATTTTAGAGACCCGTGTTTGCAAAGGTGCTTTTTTTTTTTTTAAATTTTTTTAGGATTTTGCTCCCTACAGCAGACATCAGGCAGTTTTGTGGGGCCCAGCTGGAGGCTGCGGCTTCCAGGGAGGAGGCTGGACAGATGCTGAGGCAGGCACTGCCACTCGGAGGGCCATTCATCAAGATCGGGAGGCTGCCGGGGGCCGGGAAGGAGACGTCAGAACCGGGAACAGAACCGTGCGTCTATTCCTGGATGCTGAAACCACTGTGTTGAGCAAGCAGGGCTGTGTCCGTGCTGTGTCAGGCCCTGGGGACAGAGGTGGATGAGCTGTAGACACTGCCCTTGAAGTTCGAGGCACAGTAGGGAAGGGTTCAGGCAGATGGATCTCTGAGGGGGTGGTGCCACTTCCCCGTCTGTGATCTTGGGTGGGTCCCATTGTCTGCTTCTCCGAAACGGGGGTGGGGGGGACGCAGAGAATAACAGCATCAAGTTCGAAGGCACAGAGCTCAGACCGGGAGCTGCGCCCATCGCTCTGTCTCTCTGGTCTGGTAGAATGTTCTGTGCTGCTGGAAAGCAGGGGTGCCGGCCTGCTACCAGTCTCGTTCACCTTTCCTCCCAGAGCTGGCCTTGGAGCTCCACAGACTTGGAGCATGTCTGTTGAGAGAATGAATATGACGTTGGCCTTGGGGGATCTGGGGCTTGGGTGGGTGGAGACTTGGGAAGGAGGGCGGTGCCGTGGACAGGCAGAGGTGCAGAGAGGCGGGCAGGCCAGGGGTGCGGGCAGGGAGTGAGGGGGACGGACTTCAGGGGGGGTGCTGGGCTGTGTGTGGAGGCCGGTTTTTGTGCCCTGGTAAGAAGGGCCCGCGCTGTGCCGGTGGGGAGGCACCACCCCCCAGCCCCATGGAGCTTACAGCCCGGATGGGAGACGAGGACTCCAGAGCACTTGATAGAATTGGGACTTTGTGAGCAGATATAAATATTGAATTTAAGGCAGTTAAATTTGGGTTTTCTTGCCCCATTTTCTCATCTTCGGAAGAGAGAAGACACAAACCTTCCTTCCACGTGGGGACACACTGGGATTTGGAGTCAGGCCTGGTTTCAGCTCCTGTCTCAGTGCTTCTTACCGGGCGGCCTTGGGCCCCGACTGCTGATTACATAGAACCCTGCCTTCCTGTCTGTAAAGCGAGACCTGAGGGTCAAGTGTGATGTCCTGCACGGAGCCGGGCCGGGCCGGAGTGCCTGCTCACTGCTGGCCGTTTCCTTCTCGGAAGAAGGGCTGTGAAATTGGTGTGTGTGTGTGTGTGTGTGTGTGTGTGTGTGTGTGTGTGGCTATAAATAACTTTTGTTTTCTGAACCCCTCGAATTTTTCTTGGATTAGCATTTTGTTTTATTTTATTTTTCGTGAGGACCAGGACTTATGAGGAGCAGACCTGCAGGGCCATTTCCCGCTCAGCCGGGTCTCTTCTCCTGCAGACTGGCCCTGTGGCCACTGTGGCAGGTTCTGGACTCATGAGTGGGCCCCCACCTTGGTGGACACTTGTCATGGGCTGCTTTAAAGCCATGACACGTCCCGGGCAGCCGGGAGGAAGGGAGACACTTGGACCCTCGTTACTTTGCAAAGGCTTTTTGTTCCATAAACGTGAGCCTGAGTCTGTCCGTCCTGTCCAGCCCTCCAGCCCCAGGACCGTGGATAAAATCCAGCTGGGGTGCAAAGCCCCAGGCTTCTGTTTCCTGGGCGTGTGTTCTCGGGCCAGCTGTGTA